>VZRV01009905.1:3056527-3284389 GCA_013398115.1 Falcunculus frontatus
GAACCCCCAGAGGTGTACAGAGGAGCCCTTTTCCCCCCACCCCCCCCCCCCCCCCCCCCTTCTAAATATACTGTTTCTGCTTTACAGAATCAAAAGCAGAGTCCCAACAGGCAAAGGAATAAACTTCTAACACATGCCCCTCAATGGTGAAAAAGGAAACTCTCCACACTTTCATGTACTCACAGGTTTCATAAACAAATAGGAAAGCTTTTGAATTAAATGCATTTTTAAAAGCCTTCGAAGAAGAAGAAACCAATTTGAAAAAAAGAGAAAAGGAACATGATGGGTAGGAAAAGCAATGACTTTTTTGTGCTGAACACCGTAATGAATGATGAGCAACTTGTGTTTTCCTGGCTCAGGGTCTGAACTGGCGTTTGACAAACCACTGTAAAAACATACCTGTTATTATTATACCGACACCACAAACGCTGGTGACTACATGTGGGCACCTCAGACTTCTGTGCCTGCGATATTCTGCTCCATGTGGTTTGCCTTCCTTTTCAAACACAGAGGTGATCTGAAATACCCCGAAGAACACAGCATCCTTCCACAGACTAACCTTAATTAGGCTAAAAAAACGCCCAAGGCAATGCAAACAGCTAACTAGTTTGTCCGATGCCTGAAACCAGTTGGAAGAACGCATCTCGCCACACGCGAAACAAAACCGAGGCATCCTTCACGCTATTTACAGTTGTTACTAATTTGCTTTTGCTGTTCCTCGACACCATTAATCGCTCCATGCCCAGGCTGAAATAGCAGGATAAAGTACACGGATTTACTTACAGAGATCTCGTAGCTCCATCGTTCCCGATGACAAATTCACCTCCCACACGGCAGCGAGAGAATGACTTAATGCTGCTTTTCGCGGGCGGCACCGTGCGCACGGGCAGCGGCAGATGGTCCGTGGCGAGGCTCTCCGCGGAGACCCGCGCCCGGCGCAGCCATGTGAGAGGCGCTGCCCCGCGGCCGCGCACCTTTGCCCGCTGCGCTGCCCGCGCCGCGCGCGTAGCTCCGCTTATGTGCCGGGCGCTCGGCGGGCTCCCATTGGCAAGGGCGGGCGGCGGCAGCCAATGGCAGCCCACTCCCGCGGCAGGGAAACTCCTGCCCGCTTATTTAGCATCTCGGGAGACCGTATTTCCGAGGAAGAGCGCCGCTTCCTTCGCATCCTGCCATCGCACGGCGGGGATGAATAGATCAGAGATCCCCGTCTCTGGGGCTCCCCCTCCCCGCCCGCTCGTTTTGTCCCAGAGCCCGGAGCTCACCCAGAGGCAGCTCTGATGGGGACCCGGCACCCGCGTCCACCTTGGCGGGGGCCGCGGGGGAGCGCGCCGGAGCTCCACAATTACTCGCTCCATCGCCATGGAAACAGCCTGGATGCAGCGGGCTGGATTTGTGTAGCACATCTGCTGCCAGGCTCATAATCAACTGCAATCTCATCTTTTTTCCCTCTGCTCTCGCTGCTTCTTTGATTGTGAGTTTGCTCTCTCTTTTCATACATGCTGGGAAAGTACACCCAGACAGAGCTATGTATGTGTTGACTTTCTCCCTGTGCAAACACGCCACAACACACGTATATGTGTGCACACACCCCATATTCACTTGCATGCATGCATATGCTAAGGAGGCACACTCTCTGTGTACCCACAGCACAGAAGCACAGAATAGTTAAAGATCATCTAGATCCAAGCCCCCTGCCATGGGAAGGGATATCTTTTACGAGTGCTGGTTGCTTGAATTCCCGTCCAACCTGGCCTTGAACACTGCCAGGGACGGGGCATCCACAGCTTCTCTGGCAATCTGTCCCAGTGCCTCATTGCCCTCACAGTAAAGAATTTCTTCCTAATATCTAATCTAAATCAACCCTCTTTCACTTTAAGGCCATTACCACTTGTCTTGTGACTCCATGCCCTTGTAAAAAGTCCCTCTCCAGCTAAGGAAAGTGCTCTAATGTCTCCCTGGAGCCTTCCCTTCACCAGGCTGAACAACTACAACTCTGACAAGCCTGTTTTTATAGGAGACTGCTCCAGCCCTCTGATCATCTTCTTGGCTCCCCTTTGGACTTGCTTTAACAAATAATACACCTTATGCACATTTCAACTTTAATTAACTGACCAGCAGAAGACAAGACTACTGTCAAAATACCGTATTTTGTTTTCCAGTTCCATATATTGTGTCTCTCGAAAACAAGGTGAAAATCTGAGACAGCTATTAGGAAACCTCCAAAAATGCATCTGGCACCCACAAACAGTGACCTGAATCTTCAAGCAACTAATTCTACACTGGGTATTTCCCGTCCTGTTAGGGCCTGATAAAACATACCACCAGGAAATCTTTATGCACAAAAGGGTTGCTAGTCATTGACAAAAACTCCATCCTGACTTTTGACAGTATAAGGAAAGAGAGATGATTAGAAGAAAGGAAACAACACTAGAGAGAGAGACAAGATTCCCAAGCTGACAATGCAGTCAGCAAAGGAACAGTTTGGCAGTTGGGGGGTATTTTTCTGGCTGCTCCTCAGACTTTTTCTGGGACAACTAAAAAAAAATCTTTCATTCTTTCCATGTTTCTGTTACTGAAACTGCAAGATGAGGAGAAAAGTCAAGTTCATGCATTTATATTAAAAAGAAAACCTCAGACAGACCATGAGACACTGACATACTATTATTATGGTGTTAAGAAAGAATTTCAGATGGAAAAAAATGAGGATACATTCCATTTTCAGGAATCCTTACTTCCATTATTTAAATAAAAGAAGAAGAAGAAAAAAATGAAAGCTCTTCTTAAAAAACCTCAACATTTCTATATGGCACTAACAACAGAAATCTACTCCATTTGCCATAGTAAATAGAAGCATTTTTAAATGCACCACGACAGAGCCTTGCAGGTAGATTCATCTCCTTGTACAATGAAGGCCACTCCTTGTTAAATGTCTTCTCCCTGTGTCTAACCCAGAGTCCAGGAGGGTCTTCCAAGCCTCTTGGTCTAGTGCTCAAGAACAAGGCCATAACAGAGAGCTACACCAGAGATTTGGCTTTTCAGGGCATCTGTGACTCAACTCTAATTCTTTACATAGAAGTGAGCTTCTGAGAGAACTGTATTTGTAATGGCTGAGGATGCCGTAAGGGTTCACTTCTGGCAATGCTGTACTTCCGGCTTTTCATTTGCCTTTGGAGCAGCACCATCACTATAAGGATTACCCTGAGCTTGCCCGCTTTTGCGGTTATTCTTTCCGTTTTGAAATATTAACTGTGGAAAGATATTCAGTGTGCATTTTAAGGGAACGAGGGCTAATTAAAAAGCCTAGATTCACTGACAGAACTGGCTGTGGAAAAAAGCAATCTGTCCAGTTCCATCCCTCTCCCACCCTTCCTTCTGCCTAAACCACACAGGGGAGAAGGTGGTCTGAGAGTGTGGAGCATGCTCTGTCATTTGTCTATGAACGGTGAAACACTTCAGCAGTTCCAAGGTTATTTTTGCTAGATGTTATGGTCATGTCATGGACTGGAAGCATTGTCAATATGTAGAGCTTAAAATAATCATGCAAACCAACAATAAATGTTTAAATGCTACTGTACAATGAAAACCAAATGGCGCATCCCTAGGAGGTCTCTACAATTAGTATCTTTTTAAGCCAACGTTAAGTTGAAGAGATTCCTCATGAAATACATTGTTCCTTTCTGTTATGTGATACAAAGTGTTCAAAACTCTTCATGAGGCTGTGCTTTGTTAAACAAAGCCCCACTGCAACCAAAAATAATGATTAGCAGTGCAACTTGGATAAATCTGGAGAAACTTTCCCTTGGCCCAGTTTCCAAAACTCCCATCTGCATTTTACATGCTGACAGGGAGAAGATTGTGTCCCAGATTAGGGCAACCAGTCAAGAACTCAGAAGACCCATTTTTAAGGTCTTTTCTTTCATAGGAAAGGAGCAGAAGTGAGAGAGATCTCTGCTTCTGACGACAGCAAGCCACTAGATTTAAGGTTATGAAATCTCACCTTTTTCACTTTCTTTTCTTAGTAATCTCCCCTGAAAATTGCATTTCTTTTCCTCACAAGGTTGCGTTGTGAGAATAAACATACCAAGAATTTCACTGCAATCTAAAGCAGGACAAGACACAGATACCTAAGAAAGCTTTTAAGGGAGATCAAAAATTCAAGGCTAGAAAAATCCAGGCATTTCAAAGCAGCATAATAAATAAGATTTGTGAAAAAATCTTCTAAGATAGAAGGATAAAATGATGCTGTTCAACCAAAAGGATAAACGATTTCCAGGAAGGCTTCACACCAAAGCTGCTACTTGTCAATCCGACAGCAGCTCCTGCCAGTATGCTGTCATGGGCTAAGACCTGTTTGTGTGTGGGAGCTGAGGAACAATCAGTGATGATATAATGCTTACTCATCCTTCTACATTGTGGGTTTTTCTTTTTTTAGCCTAGGTACCTAAAGGGGAAGATGGTTAACCTACTAACAGTTCCCAAGCCACAGACTCACTGGTTGGCTCCCAGTGACTCCTCTTCCAGTGCCATAAATTACCTAATAATTCTAAGTAAACTTTCAAGCCCTTTCAAAAGTCCATTTGTAGAAGCAGTTGATTTGCACCAGGAACAGCTAGTCCTATTGATTTATTCCAGGAAGAGTGACACATTTCCCTTTCACATCTGAATTCTTGAAGTGTCAATTAGGACCTAGTCTGTAGATAACACAAACAAGTATTTCAGAGACTTCCAAGGCCATATTTCACATTTTGTTTGTTTTTTCCCAAATCTTAGTATCAGAAAACTTCGTAACTCTTTTATCAGGAGGCCCCTACGCTCTGTTTCAAATGAGCAGGTTTGAGGGCTTGGGGGTTTTTTTCTACCGCATCAGAAAGAAGTTTTTGCATAGTAACACATAAACACAAATTAAAATGAAAATCCTGGGCCAGAGCATAAAGAGACATCTATCCTTTCTGCCATTTAAGACAGGTTTACTACAAACCACAAAGCTTATCTGACTAGGAACTAACAAGTGATGTATAAGCTGCTGAAAACAGCCAGGAACACAGCTTTGCAAATCAGATTAGACATGACCTTCAGAGGTGATCTGCCACCATAGCACCCAGAAAGTCTGTATGAATTACAGAACCACAGAACCTTTTATTCTGCAAAGCATTTCCACCATCCAAGCACCAATGAGCATGTTCAGTATTCACAGCCGTCCCCTGTGCTTTGACCACAGGGAGCATTCAAGTCTCTTCCTGTGCCACTGGATAGGTTGCCCCATTCTGAGGATGCATACACGTGTTAAAAGACTTCAAGATAGAAAGATGTGCATTAAAGAAAGTCTCCACTTGTCTTATACAAATGAAATCAGAGCTTTGTAGAATTTCATACAACAGTCCTGGACATACACAACAGTAGTCTGGATGATGACTGCCTAGGGGTGTTGAATTAGCAATTCTTCTTCATCATCTCTGACAACTGAAGCTCTTCAGCTATGCCAAAGACAGCCTACAAACGATCCCGAAATTGGCTACAGGAACTGACATGAATAGTTCTCAGTTTTCCTATTGCTAAATGATTACACGTAGTCTGAGTAGTGAAAGGAGACTTCCTAGTCTAGACAACATGACTGTAGGCTCCATTTCCACCTCCAATGTTAACTACAAGAAGATCTAAAATGCCTTGCCTTTGATACAGAACCAAAATATCCACATCTTAGAAAAAAACCCCCAAAAAACACTAAACAAAAGGAAGAAAGGCACCACAATCACACATAAGAAACCTAGTCTGAAAAAGGAAGAAGGAAAAACTGGGTTGCTTAGAGAAAGACTGTTCTGTGACAGTGAACAAATCTGGAGTTGCATAGATTTTGATACATGCACAAGGAAAGAAAAGAAAATTATTTCTAACCTTGACACTGGGTACAGAAGACAAACAACCTCAAGTGATGTTTAGGTTTGGCGGCAGTGTCGTATACAATCATAGTTTGTCTTTGGATAGCTATCATATTAAAAAAGCTCTTAAAATACACAAGCCCCTGCAGCTGTCTGCAACCTTTAGGTCTTGCCATTTCAAACATACATTGCAGTCATATAGCATGAGAGAGCACTGAAGAATTTCAAATCAATTATAATAAATCCAGACAGTAGACAGCAGAAGGTTTCACAGTACACATCATCAGCTTCAGGATTCCTCACATAGCACTCTTAAATACACAAATGCAAGGGGCTCAGAAATCACCTTGTGAGTTTTAAAATTTTCAGTACATTCAGACCATATGAGCATTGTCTGCCAAATCTATCACATATTCTTCATCCACTGATGGATGCTGGGGTTAGGATTTTCCCTGCTCCTTCCTTTGCCCATATTGTTCAAATGCATATAAAAATTTTGCATGAATACCCTTTGCAACATACTGAGAGCATTTTCAGTCATGTCACTGTAATCTCAGTTCTCTCATTCAATCACTGTCTGAAGTACACATGGCCAGGGCAGAACAATTTCACATTGCTGCGGTATTTTACCTTCCATCTTTAGCTACTTCTCCAGCTCATGCTTTGCACAGGCTGCCAAACAAGCAATAGAAGCTGGATTTATCTTCAATCCAAACAGTCTAAGACTTCCATTTAATACTTGGGTCTCTGTAGGACGGGCACTGTGGAATGTACATCGTACTAACACAGTTGAAACAAATTATGCCCTGTAGGTGCTTGGTCTTGCCTCTCTTTCATGCATGCATGCTCCCCTCCATCTTATTCATTAGTGCACTGCAGTTTTCTTCTTCTGGAAGATGGTAGTTAAATCCCTACTCAATCATGTGAAATTGTAACAGAATGATTTCTTTAGCTATTCTGATTTTAACAAAACCAAAGAACAATAGGATGGACAAAATAAAGGAAAAAATCATCTGTCTCAGTTATCTGAGCTCAGTCTGATGCTGTCATGGTTCACTGTTTAAATAATGATGCATGATTTTTTTTAATATGTTAATTACATAAATAGGTACTTAGGAACTACTTAAACAGAAGATTATTTACCCCATTGACTAGAGAAACCCATGTGTCAGCACATCTGCTGCACAGGAAGATTAAATCTGTTCACACAAAACTCATGCTCTCCCTTGCTAACGGAGAAGAGATTAGCAGTGTGAGACCTGAAGCAGGGGCTTTGGGTTTTATCCAACAGACCTTTAAGACTGTCACAAGGGATGATGCTAGCAAACATCTCTGGATTTCTAAAAACCCGGTATTTTCTTGCCTAGGCATTCTGAAAAAAAAAAAAGGGATTTTTATTGAAGAGAGTTTTCTATGTGTGCGCTTTAATTTTGGAAGCTTCTGCTCTGTGTTATTTAAGAGTAATAATCAGACACCCAGCAGCCTTAAGAGGAACTGTGTTGCTGTGATTGTGCACCTTTAAGGCCAGACTGACAATGCTAGTTGATGATGTTTAGAAAGAATATACTGAAAACAACTCAATTACAGAGTTATCTTTGCCTTGGTTCACCTTCCCAGCTGCTGCTGAAGGACCTCCAGACTACTGTTTTAATAGCTGTTGATGAGAGCCAGTCCATGTTTATCGCATCCCCTTAGCACTGCTTTTGCATCCCAGGCTTGCAGGGAAGGGGAAGTGTTGAAAGGCTCTGGTGGTGCAGAAAGGGATTGCCAAGACTACAGTTAATGAGGAGAACAGAAAACATGAGTCCAGTTTCCAGGTCCAGCAAGCACCCAACAAATTTTCCTGTGAAGAATGTGTTCTGTCTGCTTCCACCTCATGCAGGAATGAAAGTCACATGAATGCTCACATAAGCTGAATGAACAGTTAGGGCTGTTTACCAGGGAGTTATTGCAAGTGTGCTCTAATAGGAGCAATTTACTGAGTGAACACTTAGCTTCAGCTAGAAAGGGTGATATCCTCCATCCCCAGCCTCATAAGGTAATTCGGAGCACATAAAATGAGCTACTGATGCTTCTATTCTGTGTCAGCCTCTGGCAGCAGGCATCTGTTCCTGAGGATTTCAAAGTCTCCCTGAGCTAGGCTTTGCAAACATCCCCTTCTCAAAGACACTAACAGCCACTTTTTCAATCCGTGTACATGGAAATGTGCAGCCAAATATACATACCCCAAACACGTGTCGCATGCACAACAGAAGCATGCCCACACACGCCCATTCACAGCCAAAAGTAGTATAAATAACCCGCTATATAAATAGGCTTGCTTAAATGAAGTCTCTTGCTTAAATAAGGCTGGCATAAATACTCTTTCTTTATGCTGCCTGTTTCATCTCACGTTTAAGTCTGGAAAGTGGCAACTCTATTGGAATGACCAGAGAAACCCCACTCAAAGTCAATACATAAGAAGGACAAGTGAGCTCAGCATCATGATGTCACTGGTGAAGATTTAGTGAAAAGAATAAAAGGCAGGCATTTTCTTTTTTTGTGAGTATCTCTGATGTCAAGATAGATAAATATTAGTAAGACAGGAAATAAGGTATTGCAAACAATCAGAGGAGATCCTCAAGCACTGAAGCAGCAGCCCACACAAAACTAAAGTTATAAAAATAAACCTTGCATTCTCAGTTTAAAAAAAGAGAAAAAAAAGAAAAAAGTATAAGAAAAGGAAAAGTAACTTTTCCCTCTTTCTCAGCATCTTTGGAAGGACACCAGATGACTGTCCATACTCCTCACTGTGCTCATGTCTGTATTCATCAATATGGTTTTATGGACATTTTCTGTCTTATCCTTTTCAAAACATTTCAAGAAGCTGTTAAGACTGCTTTCTCTGAAGATGGGTAGGAAGGACCGGCTGTCGGAAAGGACTCTCTGAACCTCCCTTCAACAACCCTGCTTCACATTCAGCCCACACACCAGGCCCAGCTCTATCAGTGTTCTGGCTCACTTTGTCAGGGCTGTTGCATCTGTTCAAAACTTCCTTCCCGCTAATGAGTCTCTCTCTAATTGATCTTCAGAGTACATATTTCTTCAGTCTCGACCATCCATGAGCTAAAGATGCTGTCACTACTGCAGCATGGCAATGCTTGCCATCACAAACCCCGCCTTGTACTCTCTTCGCTGAACCCTCTGCTCTTTGCACATGGTAGGTGGAATGATTACTTCATCTTCCAAGTAAAGAGACAAATTTATAAAGGTCAAGCAAGAGGCAGTTGCAACAGTGGGTACAAACTCAAGTTTTCCTCACTCTTCATTACCCAGTCTCTGAAAAACAAATACATCTACGGTGCTAAGCCAGTAGTATTTCTACCTGTTACATTACTGCTTTGTTCAGGGTTGGACCATTTTCATTTCATTAATGCTTTCCTTTAAAAACATTTCAGAATTGGTTTGAAAAAAATAAAAATAGATGTTTAAAAAGATTTCAGTCTTCCTTAATCATGCAGGGATATATTTTCAAAGCAGTATGCCAGGAGTATTCCACGTGACTCCCATTCATGTTAAAATTAGAGTCACCAGAATAAACCCCATATGCTGCTTTGAAAAGGTACTGCAATGTGTCCAAGGAAAATTTTTGCAGCTTAATGCTGCTTGTACAATTTTTTGCCTGCTCTTCTTCTTTTGATTTATAAATAGATTTATAACATCCTTTTTTTTTAGTTTTATATAACACTTCGTACTATCTGGAAAAACAGATAGAATGTATTTACGGGTTTTCTTGGTTTCTCTGCAGCCCTTTTATTTAAAAATTATCAGTTTAATCAGAATAGCTTTGCTTTGTAGGATGCAAAGCTTTTGGAAGCTTTTTTATAACTCTCTTTTTAACACTGTCGCTGTCGACAACCTTTCTACCTGAGCCACAGCAGTGAGGTCTGGCTGCCTTCCATACCTGAGCTGTTGTCCTGTCTAGTGGTGCCCAATATTTCTGTGTTATCCAGAAACTAATTTTCACATCTGGACAGCAGGGAACTTTTTTCCAGAAAGGCTGAGGCATAGTGCCTCCTTGGCAATAACAGCACTGCTGCTTTGTGCTGGAGCCAGGCACCAGGAATATACAGGTTTCTACATTCAAGGTCCTGTCTTACTTTCTGCCCAATATGGAGCATCTGTAACACCTGTGGCAGCCACAGAAGCCCACTCATCGAAAGCCAGTTGCACTGCTGGGCTAACTGTGGGCACAGTGTGCCCTAGTTTGCCTTGGTGATCATGGTGAGCATTGCAAATGCTGTACCCACATACTGGTAAGTACTAGTTGATTATTAAATTTGTCATTTACGACTGCAGTCTTTCTGGTCATTTGAAGAGAGAGGAAAAAATTTCTGGCAGCTCTGGTTCTCTCATAATTGCTCTCAAATTTTTGCTGCTTCTAACTGTGCATGAGAGATTGTGCACAAAAAGACAGTGTGAATGCCATCTCTTCAGTTTATCCTCATCCTTCTCATTACTGTCTCAAATTGCCACACAGTTTCATTTCAGCCATTTACACCAAAAGTGCGGCAAACACTGCATCTAACCACTTAATTACTTTAACCTTTAAAGGATGTAAACAAAGGGTAAATATTTTGCTTGAATGTGGAAGATGCTTCCACCATGGAGGAAAAAAACCTCTCCTTGCTAACAGACTTGTGTATCAGGATATGGAAAAAGAAACCAAGATGTAGTTGTCCTGTCATCAAAGCACTGACAAGTGAGGTGTGGGCTAAGTTCCCATCTCTACTACTAACTTTTCAGGCAATATGCAGAAAGACATCATTTATGTATTCTTGTTATCCTACTAAAAATCACTTAACATCACGTTTCTGTTCTCCTAATACACCCTTTGCATGTTCTGTCAATTTAAATGGTGCTCTCCTTTGGTCATTAACATGTGCTTAAAAGAAATACCTGAGACTTCCCGGGATGGTGAAATGACAGCTTGCACCTGAAGCTAGAACCTGTAAGCAGCAGAGCTTTAGCAAAAGCAAAGGTTTTTGAACAAGACAAGCACTTATAAAAACCCCAAAAAACCCAACAGCCAGCCACAAAACAGCAAGCATCCCCAAAACCAATCCACCAGCAGCCAAACATGCAACTTCTACACACAGGACCTGCTTTAAGTATTAGGGTTCAAACATGCTAATGAGTTACTGTGGTTAGAGAAGTTACCATGTCAGCTGAGCTGTAGTATAGCCAATGGTAAACACTTAGTAAAACATACTTTTGTGAATGTTGGCAAGAAAATTTTGAAGAAATGCTTTCAACATCACATTTCTGAAGGAGCTTGAATGCCCCTGAGTAATAACAGTTCAGCTGTCAGAGCTAAGACAAGTTAAAAGTGCTTTAAAGGGATCACCGCGGTTAATGGGGAAAGCCTGACTTCTTGAAGTGGCTATGGAATCCATCACAAGGACCTTTTGCGCTTTATTTAACATTAGAAAAAAATTATGAGATTGGCTGATGCTCCATCTGAGTTTGTTTCAATTATGATTAATGATATGAATTACTATTTCTTCTCATTTGGATAAGATAACCTACTGCATAAGAGAGTAGTTTTTACACATAAAGCTACAAAATAATTCAGGTTGCTAGACAGTTCTAGGCATCAGGTTCTGCAGACACAACAGAGCTAACTTCATACTTTAGTTGGGTTCCTCAGGGCAGCTCTGGGCAAGTTTTGGGTTTCTCCAAGGATAAAGATTTCATAATCTCTCTGTGCCACTGGTTCAAGTGATGCACCAGTATCAGAAGTCAGGAGTATTTTATCCTTACATCCTAACAGTTTCCTTCATTGCAACTTCTCTTTTCTTCTTTTTCTGTGTACTTCTGAGAAGGGTGTGCATCTTCTCGTCATCCTTCTTGTTCAAACAATGGCAGAAGGTATGACTGGTTCCACCCTGGATCCAGCCTTTTCCAGGATGAACAAATCTGGTTCCTCCACATTCCCCTTGAACACCACATGCTCCATTCTCCTTAATCATCTTGGTGGTCCTTTGCTGGACTAGCTCAATTTCATCAGTTTCTTCCCATTTCTAGGGCACAAAACTGGACACAGTCTTCCAGCTGCTGCCTCATAAAGGCAGGAGAGGGGAAACAATCCCTTCCTCTGGAATGCTAGCTGTGCTTTAGCTAATGCAACCCAGCGTGCAGTTAGTCCACACCACACAAGGGTGCACTGGTGATTCGTGGTACTCATCAACCCAGCGACTGTCCTACAAGCAAGCACCTACAATATTTGTAAAACATAAAATTAGTCTTTCTGAGTCCCCAATTTGCTTTGGCAATCACCCATCCTCAGCTTTTAGTATCAAAGAAAATATCTGCAGAAATTAACATCAAAACCCTGGCCATCATAAACATCAATACAAGATACTGAAGTGTTACTCTAGTACTAAAATCAAGAAGCATAGAGAAGGAAATGAGAATCATCAAACTCTTTCAAATGATAATAACTAAAGCAAATTGAGCAGCTATGAAACATCCTGTTCTCTGGAGCTTAAAAGCAACAAGGCAATAAAACACCCTTAACTCATGCAAAGGTAAATAAGTTTTATGGAGATATTTTCTTTCTTTTCTCTTAAAGTAGAACCACCAGTTTAAAGATTTTGTCTGGTAGTTTAAAGATTTTACACAGCAAAGGGCCATTTAGGCCATGTATATAACTGAATCCACTTTCAAGTTGCACACATACCTTTTACCTGAGGTTCATCTCCCAGATTGGTGAACACAGTTCTTTTATCTAAGTAAATTAAACTTTGAAGCCCATTGCATGTGAAATTTGAGTGGATAAAAGAATATCTCGTTCTCTGCCATCATTATTAAATGTTGTATTTATACCACTGCTTCTGACATAAGACTTTTTTGTCCATACTGATGCCTCCTCCAGCCACCTAGAAACAGAGACTAGACAAGAGTAAGGGAATAAAGATATGTATTTATTTGAAGGGCCTTCAAGGTACACCCTGGGGGAGCCAGAGGCTGCTTCCAAAAATTGGACCCCAAGATGGACGACAGGTCACGAGTTCTTCACACTTTTATAGGTTTGGACCATTTGCATATCAGGGTTAATTCTCCAATTAAAGCCCCAGTTTAGCGATGTAACGCCCCTCAGCTTGCCCCCCTTAGAATCTTTCGTTTACACATTTTGGGCCTAAAAACAGCCTGGCTGTCCTTGAAGGCAAAGCCCGGAGAGGCTTTGTTATGTCTACCTAGTACAAGAGAGTAGGAATTACAGGCTACAAGGAACTTCAGAGTTACACTCCAAGCAGTACAGGATTTAAAAATATAAAAGTTAAAACCTAAGGCATCAATACAGATCAATTTTTAGGAATAAGAAAAGCATGTGTGCATGTAATTTTATACTTTACAATTTTAACAATGGCCTTCAGATTTCTACTACTGCTGAAAATACATAGCTGCCAGTAACACCCATCCTGGCTCCAAAATCTGGCTTCCAATATTCTATGACCTGAAAGGGTCTCTTCTGATGTCTTAAAGGTTGGCTGTCCAAAGTAGTCAGCGGGTGTCCCCAGCTAGAAAGTGAGAAAAGCCATTAACACCCTCCTTAAGGCAGGTGGAAGTCATTGTTCCAAGGAAAGAGGACAGGCAGAAAGAAAGTCTGGGGGAATAAATCCTGTTGGAGATTGGAGTACTGAACAGTGAGAGAAGCTAAAGGAAACTTCACTTTAAACAGAGAGAAATTCAGTAAAATTGCTACATCCAGTCACTAGCTTTTAAAAAAATCACACATAGGCCTTAAAATTCAGAAGAAGTATCAGTTATATGACAATCAGACCAAAAAAGAAAATCACTAGGAAGAAAACAGCCCTTTAACAACTTCCAGATCCCTAGGGAAGGAAATAGTCCTTTAGCAATTTCCAGATCCCTAGCTTACATAAAAATGAGTTCTTGGAAGGAATCTGAAAATCTTGACAGCTATGAGATTACATTCTTTATCTCACACATCTGATTTTACAAAAACAAGGATGTTTCATTTTTCCACTTGGTGACTTTAGAGATGTTATTTTCACTATGAAGGGCTGGTCAGTTGCTTCTGAAGAGGCTGACAATGTAACAATGATATGATGAGATCTATGGTTTCCTTTGGGCTCTTGGTTAAGTAAAACAAAAAGTTCTAGGCAGCATGTACTATTCAAGCAAAATGGATAGAACTGCAATTCTTAAGTTCTTGCTGCTGAGGTTCTCTTATCAGCCACACAACTAGGATCAGTCAGTTTCCCTAAGACAAATCTGATGCTTGAAATCTGAAGACACGTCTCCAGAGAAAAAAATTACCATAAAATTCAAAGCATGTGTGGAAGCTATTTCTCCAGGTGCTTTCACAGAAGTCTTCTAGAAGCAGACTTGATATTCTTGATGGAAGGATTGGTTCTTGAGCATTTCAGTTTCATGGCCACGGCACAAATATCTCCAGCTGACATGGCAACATCTTCAACCACCTACACAAATGTCATTTTCAAGGATTTTGGTATTTGTTCCTTCACCTCTCCCTGAAGTTTGGGTCATGGTATCAAATCTGTCTCCCTTCCTGTGCTCAGCTTTTAAGGTGATATGTCTCAATTTTCTGGGGAATTACAGTCAGTATTACTGGGGGCCTTGCTTCTCTGCTTACCATGACCAACATATGAAGGTAACTTGAGGAATAGAGCCTCTCAATAAATTATATTTTAGTCATTAATAAATCCACAACATTTTTTGCATACTATTCAAATCCACAATGAAGAGGGGAAAGGGCAAAGAAAAAAGAGCCTTACCACTTTCAGAGGCACACACAACACCTTCCATCCCCCAGTAAGCTATTTAGCTCTCAGTGAAAAGTGGCAAACCCAAGTTCACATGTCTCAGTTTCACCACCACCCCAAATAACAACTGACTCTGCTGTGGTCTCAAGGCCAAATACTCTGTGGGGCAAAACCTAACACTTCCTTCAGAAAGTACATGCTAAACGCCTCACCTCCTCCATTTTCCCTCTCATCCAGTGTCTGGGAACTTGAGGACAGTTCACATTAGAACACCAAGGCTCAGTTTAAGCTGTGATCACCTAATAAAGGTAACCTACAAGGAGCCAGCAGAGGCAGGTACCTGTGTTGGCCCAGTGTGCATGGTGTGGATATGGATTGAGATAGCTGGTGTGAGGAGAGAAGAGGAGAGCCCATCTGCACCCACACACCACCCACACACCGTCCTCTCCTCTCCTCTCCTCTCACGCCACCTCCCAGCAGCCCTCCCTCCCATCTGCCTCTATCACAGCCAACCTTAATTTACACTGGTGCATCGGGTAGCAGGCTCAGCTTGTCAGATGCCGGCCAGTTACCTCATGTGCTAAAAATAGAGACAGGCAGCAGCAGCGACTGACTGGCAAACGCCTCTTTAATGGTGACTGACATATTCAATCAAGACAATACGCAAGACGTAAGCTGCAAACAATGAAGGACATTTGTGTAAGGACAGATGAGACAAAAACAAATAAGCACCCTGGCTTTGCTTACGAGACACATATGAAAGATTTCTGCTGCTCTTTTCAACCACGGTGCTATTTAGATTACAATTACTTAAAGCAAACCAACAATAATACAAGCTCTTCTGCTACTACAAGAGAGGCTATAAAAATCTCACTGTCAGCTGCATAATTCATCACGATAACCTCATTTCAACTGAAACAAAATATCCGAGACATAACCTCTCCCCCCTTCCTTCCCTTTTTTATTTGCCTATAATAAGGTCTATAGTCTGGGGAGCTCTCAGGCTGAATTCCACGCATTGTGATTCACAAAATGAAAATCTGGTATTATATGCCCACTGACATTCACATCAGCAGCAATTCATGCAGCAAAAAGCCATATGCCATGCACCTCTGATTTAACTGTACTACAAAAACATATCCTAGAAAGAATAAATAAAAATATAGAGACAAGAGCAGTTCCTCAGATCTGATTATTATCCACACTTTTAGACAGGAATGACAGGGGCAATATCACAAAATATGCTGTATTGGTGACAGTTCCAGTTAGGTTATATCATTTCCCTTCACGACTAACACACTCTACATGCAAGTGAAGCATTTTTTTTCCAGTGCAAAAGGTTTCTCGTGGAGTAGAAAAAGAGCGGTTAGCACAGATAACCTACACTCAGTGTTTCTCCTCTGGTTATCAGGCTTTCGACTCAATCATCTTTTTGAAGGCTGAGAAGTTTATTGGTTTGATCAGCACCCACAGAGATGAAAATGAAGAGTGCTTTGAAAGTATCAAGTACCAGCAGTTTTAAAAATTATCATCCTCCAGGATGTTACACAGACCTACAGTAACAGTACTGTTCTACAGTAACACACAGACCACTGGAAATCTGGGAGATAAAATCTCTTCTGCGAATGACGACTAGGTTTTCCACAAATATGAGGTTCTACTGCTGAAACCAACAGAGTCTTTCATCACTGAGGAAAGGACAAGACAAGCTGCTGGCCAAGGAATGGATTACACTAAAATACCCTTTTCCTTTTTTCTTGTTTTAAATAAAGATGTTTTGTTGAGACATCCTTTCCCTTCTTTGCTTTTGGCTTGAAGAAACCACCTCTTTGTTGGTCCACCCATCCTGGCATATAAATGGAAAGAAATCAAGCTTGAAAATGCTCTTCCTTTTAAGGCTATGCCCTCCATGAAATCACTGCGTATGTGATCACTGGAGAAGGATCGTTCATCTATAACTAGATCTGACCCTACTACTAAAGACTTTCAAAGCCTTGTGGCAAAGACAGAAAATAGTGAAGATACTATTTTAAATGAAAAAAAGTCTTTGAACTAGAAAAATAGTTCATAAGCTACAAAGTGCAGAAAAAGGGCAAGTTAGACTGCTTCATTATGCAGTCTAAGTACTTACTTTTCACAAATTAATTCTTTAAAATGTATTTGCATGCTTGACAATGCTAGTTCAGACTGAAAATTTTCCAAAAGGAAGCAATCATCTAGATTTAAAAATGTGATACTGTTGCTCAGTTCTTTTGAGCTTGACAGCCCCAATTTTTGGAGTATGAATACTTAAATCTGATTTTTACAGACCGATGCCTCAGTAAGTGGAAAGTTGCATCTTCAGCATCTTAAACACCCCATCTTAGGTTCCTGCAGCCAGGAGCAGCAGATGAGTGCTGTGGGACACATTTGGAGATCTGACAGGTGGAGACAAATGCACAGAGACGGAGAAGACTAAACAGAGCCATTCCTAAATGAGCAGCTGAGGAAGGCATACATTTGGAATATCTAAGCCACAAAAAGCATAGAGGGAACAGTGACCAAATGCTAGGGAAAGGTCTTAAACAGGCTCTCTCTGCATCACATTCAAGTGCACTGCTTAAAACAGACCATTCTTAAGGAAGAGGTTGTTAATGGAATAGACCTGACAATCTTTCTGCACCCAAATTACGTTTTCTAAAAGATTCCTATTGTATTTGAAGGGAGTAATTTCTTCAATTAAAAATTCTCATTTCCTCTGTAATCTATGCAGCAGACTTTCAAAATGTTAATTGCTACAAATTTTTTATAAATTTGTGCATTACACAATTAATGATACAATATATTTATAGCAATTATCTGTTATTAAAATAAAAGTTAATAAAGTGCTATTGGCCTCAGGTGTGAAAATGTGGGATTTAATTTGTGCTAATCTGCCCCAGCCTGGGGAATACTGAATTCATTCTATGTGAGAATAATTTATTTGCAATATCCCTGACTGATATAAACAAAGCATTCTCAAGGGAAGGTGCAATAAAGCTAACAGAGAGGTGCAATCATTCCACTAGCCCGGCATTTCCCAGTGGTAAAATGCAAACAGAACAGCCTTCCAAAGCTTCTCCCAAAAGAAGTTAAATTCATCTGCTTCAGACCCATAAGAAAACAATAATGCTTTGGAGGGCATCTGTGAAGAGCTATTTATCATCCCTTTCCTTTCTTCTTTCACTGAATTGAAAAGAAGGTGATAGACAGGTTTAAAGACTGACCAAAAGATTTTACTTTCAAGTTCGTCTGAATTTATTTTTTCTCCTGTTCAAGGTAACGGTTCTTTCACTTTCTGAAGCTACCATTTGCCATCCTCCTCCAAGCCTCCCTGTGCAGCAGGATGGGGGGAAAGAGGGGCACAGAGAGAGGAAAGTATCCCTTTGGGGCTGGAGCTGCTGTGACATTTTTGGCAGGGTCATGGAGGAGGCTGGAGCAAGTGGCCAGACATCCTGGTTCTGATTTTAACCCTGCAGCTGCTTCACTGCCAAGGCACTTCAGCTCTGGGTGCCTTTGCCTCCCTCCTGTGAAGTGTGGTTTATCAAGACTCGGCCAAGCGTGCAAGGAGGAGAAAAGCGCAGAATATTGTTTGTGCCACTAGAGGGGATCACTTGAGCATGCTGGGGACCTGTGACTCCCGCAGGAGTGAGGCAAAGCCCGGTCACTTCCAGGTTAGGCACAGAGCTGCCATGGAAAGGACTAGCATTAGGATGACAAGGTTGCAGCAGGGGACATTTGGAACAGGATCTACGGACAACCTGCTCCTTGAGTCTCCCCAGTTTGTAGTGGACCCAGTAAAGCTGGTGACAGCTCCTCTGCCACATTGCTGCTCTGGCCCTTTCAAAATGACCCCTAAGCCTTTGCTTCCTCATGGGTAACTCACATTATCTGATGGTGGGTTTTGCCTGCCACATACGTTTTCACACTAACCACCGCTCACACAAGTTTGCTTAAGAGCCTGTCCTTGAACACTTAGTCATATTTTGAACCTAACCTTACACAATTATTCATCTCTACAGCTGCCGAAAGCGTGACAATGCTGGAGAAGCTGAGAAACCTGTGGCATGGCATTTCCAAACCTCCACCCAGGAAGGAAATGGTATTTTTCATTTTTATGTTATGCTTGGTTACCTTTTCTGTTATCTTGTCAGCGAGCAAGGAAAAATGTTCGCAGAGTCTGAGCATGAGCCATAAACATCTTTTGTGGTTATCAAATGCCTCCGTGTTTGCTTTGCTATTTAATTACAGGACTCACGTAGGGCATTTATTGTTTGCATCTGCTGCCGCTGTGAACAATGTCTACTCTTCTGATCACCACAAAGGCAGTTTGTTATGTGTATCCCTGTCAGCGACATGTTTTATCATCTTGCTGAGCAGACCCCCCTGCTGCAGGGGGATCCAGTGCTGCAGCTTGGCGTGTCCCTGAAATAGCCAGATACCACAAGGTCAGTTCCTCAGGATACCAGGTCTGCCACTGTGGAATGGAAGCTGGCTGAATGCTGAAACCAGTTTTTTGAGGTTTCTGAGAATATTTTTCTTATTACAAAATATTTTCTTCTCCTTCTTCTATATTATATAATATTATTATATATTATTACAAAATACATTTTCACAAAACATTTATAAGTTCATGTTTTATACTATGACGATCTCAAACACATGTCCAGAGGCCAAATTAATTGAATCTCTAAGTGATGAGAAAAATGCATTGGCAGTATCATTAGCCAACTTCGTCCCACTTCCCTATTTCTCAAACCCGTAGATTTAGTGAACGCAGTGGATTTTGTTTTCAAGCACCATACATCACAGTTCTTACCATTTTTTCAGTTTTGGCTCCTCCTATTTAACTTTAGACATATTGGAATGATAATGTGCATCTTGTTATGAGTAGTAATTTTTGGTCCTCTAAAAACCAAAAACTACATTAATATACTAATAAAAGCAGCCACATTGTGCCCACTGTCTACAATACAGCTTCAACAGTCTGCTAGCCAAGTCAAAAAATTCTTTTTCATTCCACACTGGGACTGGAAGCAGTTATTTTTATTCTTAATCTGCTTTTTTTTAAGATGGTACCACACTAGGTACAGAATTAGCAAATTGCTCATTCTGTTTTGCAGGTTTAATAAGACAAGCTATGGCTGCAATTAAAATAATCCATTTGCTCACCCTTCTTCCTATTTGCATGTGAACTTCAAACCTACGAAAATCAGCCGACTGAAATCTCTGGAAACCAGAGTTAAGAGGATAATCTTGTCCTCTACACAATGTCCTACTTGGTGTTTCCGTGTATCCCAAGAAATAATACGTGTATTTTACAAGACGATCATTAAAGAGATAGCAATGTAATCACAATGTAAATCCAAATTAGGGCAACCCAGGTGCATTTACTAAAGTACATCTAGTGGGGATCAACAAAAAATTTTCCTTTGGGACTGTGCTTTCATTTGGCCTCATGGGAGGAATTTTACTGTCAGGCAGGTACTTTGAATTCCACCTACCATCGTGTTAAAAATAAACAGTAAACCCCGAACCAATTTAAGTACGTCTCAGTCTGTGTGGCAGCAGAGCCTGATTACCCTGAGCAGAGCGTAGGTGGTCCCTACGTGAGGGAAATCTGACTGATGGGCATCCATTTAAATAGGCAGGCTGCTGATGAAGGTTTCTAGATGCTGCATGTGAGATAACTCAGGCCAGCTTTCCTACAGTCAGCACTGACTCCAAAAATCAATACACAATGCTTTCTTCTGCTTTAATAAAACATGTAGAACTATGTAAAGCTTGGAGACTAGATTATATTTTCAAAGCCATAAACCATGCTGTCTGCTCACAAATGACTTTGGAGAAACTTGTAAAGTGTCCTTTGATCATCTGTAGGCTCAAATAAAAACAAAAAGGTTTCAAATGGAATTGTTGCCACTTGCATGTCTATCTATACAACTGCATCTTAATTTCTCTAGGAAACTCACAAAACATGAATTATGTATGTCTTAAAATGTTACAAAGGCATAATATAAGCTTAGCTGCCTGTCTGAATTATTCTATTCAGACATCTACTAGTACATAGAGAGACTGAAAAAAAAGGTTTGAGGTCTGACAGTGTCATACTATCACCATAGAGATCAAAGGACTTTTTCTCATGCAACACTTGACAAAATGTGTCTCTTTTAATGAATAAGAACTGGATAAAGCATGAGATCATAAATGTTTTGCTAAAACACCATAAAATTCTTCCAACCATGAGCAAAGTGCTGGTTTAATTATTTTTGAAACTTAAAAAATGAACAAACCTACATGGAATCTCCACAACGTAAATTGAAGAACTATGATGGCACAGTATGCCATTTTGTCATCAAAATGAAGTCTTAATATGGGACTTAAAGAACCCTTGAGAGCAGGCACTAAAACCTGAGGGGAAATTCAATCACCTCGCCTCTTTTAGTGCCTGTCATTCCCCAATTCAAGAGAGGAGGAAGTAATTCTCTGTATGTGCACACAGACCTCCTACAGACCCTCAATGTACAAGCTACTGTGATTAATCAAAAGTCTGAAACTAAACTAAGAAGCTCCTTTTCTTTGAGTATGATTAAACATCAAAGCAAGCAGTCTAGATTTTTTAGCAGAATCTCCAAGTCTCAAGAGTTACCAATCAATACACTGAGAGTGTCCGATTTTGTTTTGGAGGTTTTAGGGAAGGAAGGGAAAGAGAAAGGAATAAAATGAATGATCCCATCAGGCAGGTGGATAGTAAAGTATAACAAAGTGGTGTTTCATACACTACCATGACAATCAAGTTATTGAAACTGAAAAATAGTAACACAAAGAGAAGATGGAAGATTTTTTTCTCACACAAGTAAATTACTGCATCTTGTGAGGTCTGTTCTCTTCCCGTTCACTTCTGAAAGGACGGGCTGAATGCTCCCCAGGCCCACGTGGCCCTTGCCTGCCAAGTTTTCAAAAGTGGCTGCATAGAAATGGGTACCCTTAGCACGCAGGGAAGATGCAGGCAGAATACTAACATGCTGTGATCACCAAAGCCTCTTGCCAGGTAAGGATGAAAAATGGTGGTGTTTAGTTTGGTGAAGCCATTGGCTGCACTGGGAGCTGTCACCCATCAGCCAGATGGGTAAACCTTGGGTACCACTATATAACGTTTCAGCCCCCACAAACCCTCAGTGCTTCACAAGCCCACACAACAACACAGTTTGCTTCACTCACAGATCCCTTCAGACGTTTATCAGCTGAGTAATGCACATCACCACCACATGTCATTTGAAGAGGATAAGAGCACAAAAATCTCCTTATGACTCTAAGAAAGGATTTAGATAAGCAAAACATAATTAGAGAAGTGTTAGAAATGAGAGACGCAAGCATTCCCTCCTCTTTATGGAAACAGTTACAAAATCAAGAGTGATTTCTGCAGGCAGAGATCCTGGCTTCAGAATCATGCAGCACAGTGCCACCACCAGACACAAACCCTGGCAGCCCGGTGGCAAATGTTTCAGATTTTCCCCACGGAGTTAAGAATTGCCCATGTCTTCAATGACACATGCAGTGAGACATAGTGCCAATCTTGCTGGACTCGACAAAACTGATAGGAGAAGTCGCAGGATTATCAGCAACAGAAAACATTAGTAGCAAACTAGTCAGATCAGAGAAAAAACTCCCTGATCTTCTATGAACCTCCACAACAATGCCTAACACTGCAAAGTAAATTACTTTGTTTTCTTTTTAGGGTGGCCTGGGCTGGTGCCAGAAATGGAACCATTCTTTTTCTGAATTGCCTAGGATTACTAACAATATTTCAACTCAAGTTGTGGGAAATTATGTAGATAAATTCTTCTTCAGCTGAGACAGAAGGGCTGTAAGTAATAGGCAGCTGTTAATACATTTATTTTAAACAACCACATATTATGAACCAGTCTTTATAAAGTTGCTTTTTAAGCTCTTGATTTTAGGAACCCCATACTGTTCAGTGAATTAGCTTGCTATTCTCCTTCTGTGTTCCTGAATCATTAGGTAGGAGAAGCATGTCAGAAATTCCATGTCAGAACAAGCCTCTAGGTCATCTGGCTACAGCAGCATGCATTTTGGACTTCCTTTCTCTCTTTAGCCAGGGCTCTGGTACTGCTGCCAACTAACTTGCCTGGAAGAACTCAAGAAACGTTATTACTCACTGTGACCTAAGAATTCACTTCCATTCTGCAATAGAAAATGGACATTGGGACCACTTCAATAATAGACAGTTCCAATTAGAAGTCAGGCGTGATCATTCCTAGTGGCTCTCATGTAACATTTGAGTCTGGTGACTTCAGAGCACTTGTAAAGCACATGCTGACATAGAGCAGCAGTCTCATTTTCATTCCCAACCAACAGCTGAAATAACCAACATCTCCCAGGGAGAGGCTCAAGATCCAGTCAGAGGATCCCAACAAAGATAAGGATGCCAGCTGGCCACAAAAGCATGAATTTGTCATTCTTAAAAAATGCCAGAGATACTGCTCAGCCTCATGGTAAATTAGGTAAAAATCGGATGTCTAGGGACCACTAAGATAGACCTGTTCTTTATAGCTTTTCTGAGGGTCAGGAGATTGGCTGAAGCTTCCAGAATTCTTACTGAGGAGCTTTTTGGTTGAATTTTTACTTCTCTGGTTTTCAGGGTTTGGTGGGTTTGGTTTTTTTTGGTTTTGTTTGTCATTGTTGGGGTTTTGGGTTGGGTTTTGTTTGTTTGTTTGTTTTTTGGTTGGATTTTTGTTTGGTTGGTTTTTGTTTATTTGGTTTGGGGTTGTTTTTTTTTTTATTTTGTTTTTGTTTTAGCAGGCTAAACTGCACAACACTCTGTCATGATTGTGTCCACTCTTGAATATTTTATCACTTTAGTGCTCACATGAAATGAAAGGGATGCACAGAATTATCACTGCAGTACTCTCTCTGCATTATTTACAACCTTGGAGGCTGCAGCACTTCAGCATAATATTGCTAACATAAAAAGGCAGAATTTCCCCTCAAGCCAGGATTTTAGTATCATAGTCTGCAGTGCAACATGACTGAAAAAGGTCTATGAACGTCCTTACATCTCCCATCCTCTATCCACTGTTTTCTAGATGCTGGCATTCCAATGTGCAAAGCATCCAAAGAGATAAATCTCTAAGTTTTCAGGAGAATGGGAATTAGTAAATTCCTGTGCCTCTAGGGAAGAATATATGGCCTTGTTTCACCATTCTGCCCAGTTATTCCCACCCCACCCTTTTTCTTGCCTTGTTAAAGTCCTCTGAAGTTGCCCTCATTTCCTTCCATGTCTTGTTCAAAAGCTGAATGCAGATACAGAAGAACTCCTCAAATGATCTGTCATGGGTGAAGAACATGGGATGGAAATCGTTGCAGGTCTCACTGGCTAAAAACAGAAAAACAAGGGGGGTTGGAATAAAACACGTACAGGCAGGAGCTTCAAAAAATAAACATAAAATACAATCAGCCACAAAATCTAGAAAGCAGTGTATTTGAGTGAAATCCCAGTTCTTGCAGCAAAGACCCTATTTCAAAACATTATTTTGAAAAGCAAGCCTTGGTCTACAGTCTTAAAGACAACAAAACACAGACTAGACCCTGTCTTTAGGAGACCGACAGCAAGAAGAGGAAGCAACTACCTGTTTGCCTGAATATTCTCCCAATGTTTTTGTTTGTGCCAAGTTTTGTTGCTTGGTCTGGGACAGAGAGACAAAGGGAAAAAGCACCATCAAAACAAGAGCCTTCTCCACTGCTAACAGCATGGTTCATCTTGCCTGCT
Organism: Falcunculus frontatus; assembly: GCA_013398115.1. Taxonomy (NCBI): domain Eukaryota; kingdom Metazoa; phylum Chordata; class Aves; order Passeriformes; genus Falcunculus; species Falcunculus frontatus. Next base: position 3,081,004 of record VZRV01009905.1, read on the forward strand.
GAGAACCAAACCCCAGGGCCCATCACTCACAAAACAGGATTAGATCAATGTACACACTGAAATGTGAAGCTCTGCTGACACAGCAGATGATCTACCATATTGTACAGAGGTAACAAGAAAAAGGTTGACAGATATAGCAATGAGAATATAACTGATTAAATTTGTTCTTTGAAAATAACCAGAAACAAAAGCAATGGATCTTCTATAATCTATCCCATATCTGAGAAAGACATAATAAAAACCAACCAAACAAAACCAAAAAACAATCCCCAAACTTCCTTATTTTTAATCAAATACTGGCTTTAAGGGGGAAAAAAAAAAATCAAGGAATACTGTAGTGACGATCCCAAATGGAAAAGCAGGGGTGTGCTGTGATTCTCCTTGAACAAAGAATGAATTTTTAAAAACTAAGGACTGAAGCAATGCTGACCTCTGGGCACATCTGAGCAACCTGAGTAGAGAAGGACCGTTAGCCAAGGACTGAAAAGAATCTTCAAACTCTGCCATGACTTGCAAGACCACTTCAGTAGGTAGCATATCTATGTTCTTAAAAAGACAAAGAAAAAAAGTCAAGCTAAATAATCTTTCTTTATATACCTACTCCCCAAATCTCTCAACTTCAGCTTTCACCTCTTCATGAGTGCTCCTTTGAACTTTTCCAGAAGTCACTCATATGCCTAAACAGCCTCATCTTTCCTTATTTCAGGATCAAACAGCCACTACTTAGGCAAACTTCCTCCTGTGCAAGAACAGCAGAATTATAAAGCACTGGGATAAATCAAGCACTGGGATAAATCGCATTTTCCCGAGGCTGAATCACTGTCTGACATCCGCTTTCTCTCACTGGAACTGGGCAAATTAGAATTAAGACTCTGGGCAGGAGGATGTAAAAGGCTCAAGACAGGCTGACTCTCTGCACCAGCTGCAGACACTTGGTCTTGGTACCTCTTCTAGCCACAAAACTGTCCTTTCAGCGTGTTTAGTTACCTCTGCTGCACCAGCAGCTCTGCTGTAGGAACATAAACTGTGTTTAGAACCAACTGAACCCTCAAAAAAAAAAAAAAAAAAAAGTGTTTCTGATCTTTCCCAGCATGCAGTATTCCAATTATAAAGCAAAACTCTGAAGCTTAATCGTAAATTTGAAGATTTGAAGCTTAATTTTAACATCAGATTTACTAAGATCTAATCAATTCTTTAGCTACATGGCAAGGATGGGAGTTAAATTTGGAGCACAGGTTTAATTCTAATCAAGTAAACTCCATTTACTTCAAAGGATTTGCAGTCAAGGGGGAATTAGTCAAAGCGGGGACCTATATTTATGAGGAACAACTCAATCCCTTTAAAGGAATAAAATGCCTCAGGCGTGCTTTTCAGAGCACCTTCAGCTTCCATTCATTCCACTGGAGCTACAAGGGCTCAGCACTCCCAATAATAAGACCTTCAGCCTGTAATAATGTCAGAGACACAACAGAACAGATTCTCAGAGGGCACTTGTCTTTAAGTCATGAAATACTATAATGATGAGTAGAAATAAAATAACACCAAGCAGAAGAATGCAGCCAGTACCTTCACTGTATAAATCACAGAACGAAACAAGGCAATAACCCTCGACACGCACTGGCCTTTCTGATCCTCCTCAAAGCCTGAGCTTCTCACTGCTCCTGCTCATAAAGATCAATAAATCAAAATTAATGGAAAGGCTAGGGATTCTCAGAAAATTGATCATTGGTTCTAACTCATGCTCCTTATGATAATCAGCCTCAAACTGTATCTACTATGCTGACTGTTCTGCATGCAGAATTAGAGATGCCATCTCTCCCCACACTATTTTATAAGTAGGCAATGTACGGTGTTTTATGCCTTTCAGTCCCAAAATGGAAGAGCAAAAATCACTGTTACTGGTATAAATGGAGAAAGCTGGGCCTGTTAGAAAGCAGGATAAATGTCTTAAAGCACAAAACAAATCCCAGGAATAATTCGAAACCAAATGATAAACAGCTTCTCCAAAATTCCTAACAACCAGATAGCAGAGAAAAGAAAGAAATCCAGTCTGCTTCAGCAGTAGATTTTTGTATGCCTCGAAAATTCTATCCACATTAATACAAAGTAATACAATTCAATGGAAAAACCTTCAGGCTGCAGCTCTAGTTAGATCTATACCCTGCTCAGAGTGTTTAAATATCTAATGAAGGATAACCCTTGTCCCAATATTTTCTTTCTCCTTTTGACAGGTGAGATGAGGATGAGGGAAAAGGTGATGCTGTTGTTGCTATTGTGTTGAGACCAAAGTAAGACCGAGTTACAAACTGCTCTTTGCCTACTCTCTCCAGCTCCAAGGTAGCATCTCCAACATCAGAGCACTGCCTCTCTCTGCACAGTGAGCAAATTTAGAGGCTGCTCAGTTTTACTAATTAAAAACTTCTTTAATTTATTTTTTCACTAAATTGCAATTTGACTAGTTCTAAACTGAAACAGAGGTCTAGTCTTAGAAAAATTTGGAGACTTTCTGCATAAGAGCTGCGTGTAAAGTTCTGGTAAGCCCAGCACTTTCTAAGCATCCTTTTCTCAAGTAGGGACCAACCACATTTACAACCATATAAAAACAACCACATGGCTGCAATGTGGGGACACAAATCATCATGATTATTCACCATCAAGTTTTAATTATGCCTCTGAGAGATCACCTTCGAAAGGCAAGCCACAGATGTCTAGCCTACATAAATCAGGTGAAGATCTTGTTGATTTTGCATTCTTGGCACAATTCTTGGAGCTGTAGATCAATGTGCCACCTCTCAGGATACAAGTAGTCCCTCAAGTTTCTAGCTGATCTGTAGCTGGAACTTTGAGAAGGAAGCTTAGTTCATTTCTCATCATAAATTGTACTAGCAAAAAAAAGGAGCTAATTTGTACCTGGGAGTTTATGTGGTTCCTACAGTGTGTATTTTTAGTGTCTACCCAAGACAATTTTGTCTGTCAGTTGCTTCCTAAATTACAATAAAAGAATCCCAGATTGTTTGAGGAGTAAACAGATTTGACATGTTATGTTGTTCCTCTGTGGACTAGTAGAAAACAACAGGGGCGAAAAAAAAAGTGAGAAAGAAGAAAAGAGTTGTACTTTCATTTTGTACCCCATCTCTAAACACCTTTTCCCAGGAGACAGAATATCATCAGGGTTGAATTTCTTTTAGCTGTGCCAAGAACACCTAGGTATTTGCATACTTGCATAAGCCTGTCTTAAAAGGGCACAGATTATGTGACGATGTTTCAATAAGTGCTTTGCTTGAAGTACAGCAGAGATTTAAATTTCAAAGTCGCTGTGGGGAACTGAATATGGACAACAGGGATTTCTCCATGCAAGACAGACTCCAGGAAAGGACCAGTGCACCAGACCAGACAGCAGGCTGCTGTGTCACCTCACTGTCCAAAACAGCATGAACAAAAGGCCACAGGTTCAACAGAAACTGGCTGATTGTAAGGGCTCATTGCATTTCCCCCCCAGGTTAAAAAGTAGACTACAGGTAGATATCTATAACTAGTTTCCACTTGAAAGGGAAGGAAAAGACTAATACATTTTCTTACCTTAGATTGTTTTGTGGAATACTTGGGAGTAACACAGAGATAAGATCTCCCGGCCCCAAAAGCTAAAACAGCAGGCAGAGACCCAGTAATACACCACTGTAGGCAAGGTACTGCCCTTGATCTTAAGAAAACTCTGCTTTCTTTCTGACTCTGCTAAACTGCTATGTTGATACTACTCATCCCCCACTGTGTCCTTAAAATGGCATGTGGTCATTCTGACCTCTCTTGTGAAATTCTTGAATTCAAGAAATGAAAAAGGTTGTACTGGGATGAAAACCATATCTATCATGAAGGGAATGTTTGAAATTAGGAACCACCCAACCCATTATTTACAAAATCCATTCATGATGCTTTGGGGGATCAAGATGAGATGACTTAAACAGTCATTTCTCTGTAAATTTAAGGCTTGGACCCATGAAATTGGGAAGGCATATGAAAGACAATCACAAATGAGACACTTCATTCAAGAATATCAGCCAATTGGTCTACAAAATAGAACTTGAATAGGTCTGACTAAGTAGATAGCAAATAAAACTGATAAGGTTGCTGTGTATTCTCAAATATTTCAAAAGCAGGCAGTCAGCTTAAATCAATCATATTATTCAGTCAGCTATCTAGACATGGTCACCTGGCAAAAATGCTGTCACGCAGAGAGGCAGGCAGGCACCTGTGGTGAGGAGTCAGCCTCTGTGCTGGGGATGGTATTATCAGATCCTGTGCACCCTGAAACTCATCAAGAAAAGCATCCTGAAATTGCGTCGGAATTTTGAGGTGAGGGAAGCAGTGATGCAGAATCTTGGGAAACTGGTTTGCAAAGTCCCAGGGAGAGAGGGCTTCAAAAACATCTCCCTGTCTGCAAGGTACCTGGGAGCCTTGTGATCCAATTTTCAAAGAGAGCTGTGCTTTCTCTTCCTGAGCTGCTGCTTAATTCAGTGTGAGTCATTTATCCCTTCAGTTGTTTTCCTGAATTTCACAGAATGGAGATGATAATATTTCATCAGAGAGGAGGCGGGTGGAAAGAACCACTGCACTTTCAGAAGTGCAGCAAGGGAGGTGCACCCACAAATGAAGGGTGCCATACGGACCTTGGAAATATCATCTCCACTTGGCATGGCCTCCTCTGGGATTATTATTTGCCAATAAGAGAAGGACCAAAGAGCAACTAATTCTCACTAGCTCTCAGGAGGAGAAGCACTGTAATTTCTGCTTCTCCCTGAAGATGCAATACAGTAAAAATAACTACTGCCATGACCATTTTTATATATGCAATCAAAAATTCTCTCAGTAATACAAGAACATATAAGAAAAAGAGCACCTAATACTGCAGAAATACAGTGATTGCCAAGTTTTCTATACTGCTGATCCCTGTGGTCTGCCGGCAATAATTTGAACCTTTGGCTACCTTTCTGGCACATGATAGGGAAACAGTGTAATTTAAAGCAAGGAAGGTCACTGGCAGTGGCAGTGCAGTAATGAAGTAGTAATATTGCTGCCAATCGTATAATTTTTTTTCCTAAGTAACAGTTCTTTTTAGAAGACTCCACTGGTATTAGAACAAAAGCCACCAAAATTGCCTAGCAACACAGGGCTACAAGAGAGCTTCAACGTTTTACCTTACCTGATCATATATTTAGTCAGAATAGAAACTATAAGAAATTGCTAAGCATGCAGCAAAAGCCATCAACTCAAACTCCTAAGAACATAAGGCAATACCATCTCTGAACCTGTGAGATCTATAAAGGTGCTACAGAGGGAAACTGGAAATAAAAGCACACATAAAAGGCATCCTACGGTCTGCAAGCTTTCTCAAGGCTGAGAATAAATTTTAATATGCAACGACAAACAAGGATTCCATGAAGCTTCAGGACTAGGGTGTTCGTGGCATATGAAGCCCCAAGCTCTTCAGTAACTTCCCTAGATTTGCTTTAAATGTGACTGCTTTTATGTGAGAAAAGCATATCCTCTCCCCAATATATCATTAAATAAGGGAGCTACTCTTTAAAAATCCACGTCTCCCACTGTCCCAAATAAAAGTGGTGAAAGAAGAACCCTGACTATTGCAGCACAAGTCGATAAATCCCTGCACTCACCACTACCAACAGATCCAGCAGTCCAGAGGTGACAATACATAGGCGGCAGACTCACTCTGCCACATCCAAAGGTGATGGTGAACTGAAAAAAACCAATGGAGCCATTGGTGTCCACACAGGCAGGCTGACTTTGTAAAGATAACTCCCTCGGCAACTCTCAATAAATACAGAGATTTTACTGCCCATTTCCTGCTTAGAACAGACCTGAAGACTGAACACTGTAACTTGGAAATGCAAACAGAAAGCCAAAGTACAAAGAGAATTTTAAAAAAGGCTCTTATATGCAACTAGGAGAAAGATTACAAGGATCATCATGCTGATAAGAGTTCCCCATCTCGTTCAAGAGCAGCCTATTTTTGTTTGTGACAAAACAGGTGCCAATTATAAATAAATCTGAACTGCCTCTGCAATCTGTCACAGCACACTGCTGGGCAACAGGAAAGTGCTCTTCTTCCCTCTTGATTCCTCCACTACTTCCAGTGTTAAAAAAAGTGGCAATCAATAACAACAAGAAAATGTAGTTTTAAAACCTGACAGATAAATTGGAATATCATTTTCAGAAGTGAAGGAGTACTTCATATGAATTAGTCATGCACTTCTAGCAGAAAACTCCTTGAGAGTGGAAATTGTATGAAAAAACAAGGGCTTGTATTCATCACACACAAGAAAAAATAGTCTTTTGGGAAGAAAAGGACATAGGTCTGCAAGCACATCTCTCTAATTATGCTTTGGCATATTTACAGTATCCTGAATAACAATATAGAATCATAGAATTATCCAGGTTGGAAAAGACCTTCAAGATCACCAGAATATCAGTTGATTAATGTGACAAATTTGCTTGGGGCCTATGAAGTCTTTATGGTCACTTCTAGCAAACATAAAGATTAAGAGGGAAGTAGACATATCAAGAAAAATCTACAGAAGATTGCTTAACAAATAAACATATTATACAATACCTTCTTACAAATGTTAACACTGCTTCTCTGTCAGGTTCCTATCAGGTTCCTGACATCTTGCAAAGCATACAAGGTAATGATGACTACATGAAAGCTTAAAAAATACCAACCAAACCACTATATAAAAAAGCATTTCTGACAATTTCTAGGCCCACAGATTGCCTACTTGAAGTCCAGCAGACACAGGTAGTAGCAGAAGGCCAGCTAAGCACAGACATGAAGGGAAGCACCTTCTCACATCTGTTCCATATTGATACCCTGTTCCTTTACCTGTTGCATCCTTTCTCTCCTAAGCCCTCAGAGAAACTAGACTTAATCTCATCTCCAGATGAATCAGGAAGAATGCCAGTGGCAATAGGGAAGATATATATGCAGCATTTATAAAGAGCAGTGTAAAGGCAATCACTTACCCTGTGAAGCCATCCTTTTTAGCCCTACAGTGCCCATTGGCAAAGTTCATTGCTAAATGCTACATTCTGGTGCATTTTCTAATAACTTTTGCAGCACCTCAGACAGAGAACTCTGAGGGCTGGGGTCAGAAGTTCCTGGGTGCAGAAGAAGCAGGCACTTGCTCTGCCTCTGCTTGTGCATCTCCTTGATGTCACCTCCCACAAGTATTACAATGAGAAACTGCCTTTCATGGCAAAATTGCTGACTTTTCCTGTCTTACTCTGACTGGTTTAGAGAGCACCGGCTTATTTCTTCTCCTCCTGAAAGGATTCTTGCTAAAATGAAAATGCTTACCTCTAATTACTCATTTTCGTTATTAGGAAGTTATACAGACTGTATCACAGGTTATAACTCAGGACTCTCCAAAGATCTTCTGTGAGATACTTCAACCAGAATATACCCTGGTTAACATTTGAAATACAGACCATGCTGTTCTGATTCACAAGAGAGGAGGAACTGTCACTGAAAATTAATTCTGCTTTAAGTAGGCTGGTTAAGGCTCCACCCTTAAGCAAAAGTTAAAGGAGCCTATGAAAACCTGCAGGAAAAACATTGCAAACATTAACCTGGGAAGTCTGCGGATTTGTTGAGGTTCCCCCTTGCTACCAAAGCAGCTTCCATTCCCTGTTCCCAGACATAGACCTCCTCATTAAAATCGGATCTTTAAAACTATACTGCAAAGAAACTGTGTAGTCCTTGTGTAAGACAACTAGAACAAAGAACATATTTTTGGGGGGTATTTGATCTTCTAAGTGAGCAACAGCAGGACAACTACAAGGGAAAAAAACCAAATGAGCAGATGGAGAAGCCAACAAATCAACAGTCAAGTCAGGAAGGAAAAGAATCTTTTTCCCAGTACCAAGGTACTCCTCTATTAGAAAAAAAGGCTACAACTGAATTACCCAAGCAGACCTGGCACAAACCATCTGTACTCACCATCAGAGGTGTCTATATATGAGATGCCTCCCCTGCTGCACTTTTATGACAGGCTGTTAGGCTGCCTTCAGTGCCCCCATGGTGGGGTATGAGACAGGCTGGCTGCCTGATACCTCTGCCTAATCAGTCAGGCCAGCTTGCAAAATGTAAAAGCTGTGAGGACAAATGTCCTGTTACCTAGAAAGTGAGCTAAACTCACCCAGCTCCTCTGCCATCACAGAAAACGGAACAGGACAAAAGCACTCTAAATTCAAGCATTTGCTTTGAATCAATCCCAGATATACTCAAAATGCCAAACAAGGTAACAGATTGAGACACAGGAGGAAATTACATCAATATCAATTAAAAAAAAAAGACTGACTGTGATTAAGGTGAGGGAGTTCACCGTATCACACATCCTAGAGCAACAGCACCTCATATTTCATGTCAGATGTGTTCTGAGCTATGCTAAAACGACATTGCTTGCTCAAGAATCAGGAGATGCACACCTGGTATCTGTCCTTGACTTCTTTGAAAATTTGTGTGGTGCCACCACTACTGCAGCTCCACACAGGACAACCCACCTTAACAGTAAAACTCCTCCTTCCTCCCCTTCTGCATCTCTACAAACTGTACCTCCTTTAAAATATGCATATTTATACATGCATGCACTAAATTGCCAAACAACATCTTTCCCCCCTCCATGTGAAAATAAAATATGAGACAGAAGAAACTGGCCACTGGATACAACTCTGCACAGGCAAAATCCCGTGCAATAAGCCCCAGGCTGGGAACACTCCCTAGCATGTCTACAGCCCACTCTCTATTCCATTCTTGGTCTGCCATGGGCAACCAGCAGCTCTAAGCGTGGCAGTGACAACATGGTGATCTGTGGGGAAATCTGTGGGCAAATCTTCCCACTCCCAATCCTTTCCGGAACCCAGACGAACTTGCTGAGGCAAAGGTCATTAACTCACAGTGAAAACTGCACCTTACTTATCTAACTGCAACCAGCTAAATTATTTTCTCCCCCTAAAAATTGTCTTAATCAGTAAATGATGTTTTTAACTCTCTGGGCTAGAGTCCCAAAGTCAGACTGACAGAACAAAAATAAAACTGCTGAAGCATACTCTTTTTAACACAGACCAAACTGAGTAATTGCTACTCACAAAACGGGAAAACAGTGATGTGGCAGGGTGCAAGCTGCTCAGGAAATGCTGAACCTCAGTGCTTCTTAGTGTTTTTATCCAAGATCATCACCATAACACACTAAGTGCCGAGCATCTTCAAATGGCTTTGTGAACATTAATCGACCTCTAGAAGGACAGTACTTAACACTAACTCTTCAAATGTCAAGCCTGACCTCTTGAAAGGCAAACAGAAAATCAAGTTAATTAGGCCACAGGCTTAAGAAGAGAAGCTATTTAAATAATACATTTCCAAGTGGCACATTCAGCTCATAAGTTACTCCACTGGAGTTTTTCACTTCATAGACCAATATGAACTAAGCTGCATGATATTACAGCTGACAGAGCATAGTTTTGGATAGGTAGAACTACTGTCATCAAAAGTTATGTTTTAGAAAAGTTTAATTAGGCTGTAATATTGCCATACTTTATGTTATTGCTCTTCTTTATAGGCTGAAACATTAAACCAGCATTTCAGTCTTACCACTATAAAAAAAAGAGTAGTTTAAAACATTGCATTTTGGTCTGGAAAAACAGGTCCTTTGCTTAAAGGTATTTTAGAGTGCAAACATTTTAAAATTAATTCCTGCCTTATTTCCTAGGGCATTTGCATTGTATACTAACAGATATAATTCATGGTAACTCCAAACCTTATAATTTCTGAAGAAGCTTAAAGAATCACCTAGTTCAGGATAAGTGAAGTAGTGCAGGTTATCTCCTCATGATGCTGGGAGATAAAAAGCCCTTGAGTATAAACCAAGCGAATACACGGAAGACTGGGAGAGGAAAGAGGCCCAGACAACACATTAAGACTTGCTGAGGTCACATCTTTGTAAAATATCAGAATCAGGACAATAAGGACGAAACTTAGTCTGCAGTATAATGTCTCAGGTGTTAATAATAGCACAACATTCCCTGGCAGCTTGTTCCATTATTTGTGTAGTCCCTAGTTTTGCTGTTGTCATTGTTATTTGGTATATATTTTCTCTTTTGTATTGTAAATCCATTTTTTTTTTGTCCTTGTTGATTACGAGAACTGAATAAAGTAATTTTTACATCACGCCTTGAGGTTCCTGAATACATTTATATCTTTTCAAACACTTTATTCCACCCTGACCATGAGTAATTGCCTAATTTTAGCTTGAGGGTCTTATTTGCTGAAGTGTACTATCACTCACTCCAGAAACATGTCTGTATGCATGAGGATCACAGAATAGAGACACAGAAAGATGAAAATAATGATTTCTCAGAACAAACCAACAAACAAGCAAACAAAAAAGAAGCAGGCAAAACCCTTCAGCTGAATTTTCTCTGTTGGACTACGGCTGTATTTGAAAAAGCATCTAAGCTAACCTTCTGAGAAATTCTCTCCTATTACTCCCATTGCAGACGCTTAGCAATTTCAGACAGGAAAATGAAAGTCATCTTGTATATATAAGATCACTCTTTGTTTCTGCATTTCAGTTTAAAATTAGTTCTCAAAATTTAGGATTATTGCTTGGCTGTTTTTTTACAAAGCATTATCCCACTCATGTCTCAAGAGGCATTGCATATGAGGCAAGTGTACTATCCTCACTTTATTAAAATAAACTCATTCGTAACACAAGCTAAACAATATATATTAATCTGAAAAAAATACCACCATGCCCTAAGAAAGCATTTTTCAAATTTTTCTTGACTGAATCTGACCATCTGTGACATCTGTATGTACAGGTTATTAGCATCAATTCAAAAACTGTGAAGGAATACATTGGGAAAAGCAAAGTGCTTCCAATCTACTGTGACAAGTTAGAGAAATAACATTTCCAAACCAACCATAAAGAAATAATTGAGATTTCAAATGGGTTTTTGAAGAAATAGCTAAATTTCTCCATTGCCAATAGGGCAGGTTGGATATGTTGGTTTCAAAATTACTAAGGCAAAAGAAGAACCGGACTGATGTTTTTAGAAAAACAAGTGTCAACTCCTTCCCATTTAAACTTGTGAAAAGTAGTAGAAACTTTTCCTATGTTAGATTAAAATTCAGCAGCCAGGAGTTTTTCCCAGCAAGGAATCACAGAGAGTCTGAACTGAATTGAATTCTAAACCTCTGTAGTTTTGGTTTAGGGATTGTATTTGGATTATTTTTTAAACTGGAACCTAATCTGGTTCCATATCTGGAAATATCTCCTGAGCATGAACTGGCACAAACTTAGGAAGTTCATTGCTCTTGGCAGCTCAGCGGAATAGCTCAATTGAAAATAGAAACACTCTATCCCCAATTGCAAGTTGTTGAGCCTGGAGAACTAAAACCTGGTCATTGCAAATATTTCTGCTCCTGCTGGAGAAAACTTGCAGCCAAACTGCTCCATGTATCTGTGTGCATCTGGCTGTCACAGAGTCAGAGCACATTTCTCTTCTCTTCTCTTCTCTTCTCTTCTCTTCTCTTCTCTTCTCTTCTCTTCTCTTCTCTTCTCTTCTCTTCTCTTCTCTTCTCTTCTCTTCTCTTCTCTTCTCTTCTCTTCTCTTCTCTTCTCTTCTCTTCTCTTCTCTTCTCTTCTCTCTTCTCTCTTCTCTCTTCTCTCTTCTCTCTTCTCTTTTCTACCTCTTGCTGCCCAAACATAGCATTAGCACCAATCCCACTCCCCCAGTACAGCAGATGAGTTCCAGCTGAAACCGGAACCATTTCAAAATAGACTCACCTGATTTCTTCTTGTATTACCCATTTATATTTCAGAGGTCAACACCTCCTCAAACAATGAGATGCAAGGGGTCCCACTTTTCTCTAGTAGATTCAACAGGAAGCTAAAACTTACAGCCTTCTTGTTTTTCTTTTCATGCCTGAATGACATGAGGGAAATTTCTCTGGAAGTAAAATTAGCACAGTTAAGGTTTTTAAGATGTAAGTCCAAGCTATCAGTGGGTTTTGACAGCTCAAGTGTCATTCCAGCTGAAGCTATGCTCCAGCGGACACCCACACCAGCAGAGGAGGGATTTCTGCCACCTCCCAAAAGGAACAACTCGGACACACAGTTGGGGACATGAAGCCACCCGGGCAGTGCCACATTTCTGTGCCACAACCCTGCCATAGTGCCTGGCCTGGCCTCCCCTGGGCCCAGAGAATGGGCAGCAGAGGACCTTGCTCCTGTCACACTGAGACTTCAGTTCCCCAGCATGGCATTTAAACTTGTAAATATCCACAGTTCCTTCACACCCTTGTAAAGGCTTCAGGTCTCACAGAAACTTCCGTTTTCACAGCTAGTGAAAGTGTACATGAAGGCACCCCAATTATGTGCCAAACTTACTGCTATATAATTTGCAAGGGAATCTGATTTATAGCAAATATCCTCTTTCTTAAATCATGCCCTTTCCTTCACCATAAAACACCCTTTCTCTGATGGAGTCCATTCCCTCTGACCTACAGGAGGCCTTGCAAGCAGGGCAGGTTTTTATTAACTTTGTCATGCGAGAGGAATATGAAAGCAAACACAAGGCTTATACTTAACAAAGAGAGGAGGGAAAGGTGAAATTGTTTATTGTTATGGCTGATCTCAATAGCAGGCACAGCTTCAGAACAAATTTTGAAAGTAAGTAAGAACATATTGAGGTGAATAGAAACTGGAATAAATATTTCACAGGCTTACCAGGAAGGGATCAAGTCTGATTCATCTAATCTTTGACAAAATAACTCTTGTTTCTCACGAGTGAAATGTGGTGGGCTTTATCAGCACAGCAGATGATTTAGTTCTCCTGCATCTGACTTGATTTAAGAAAAATATTTTGATATAACTCTTTGTGCCAGGCAGAAAATCAGTAATTCATCTGGAGAAAATAGGATTTGATACAAGAATCAATGTGGTGGGTGAGGTGCAGACCACATACGGAAATAACAGAAAGGGAAGGGGAGGTTATCAAGCTAAGAGCAGTACTGCTAGAATTTCTCAAAAGTCAGTCTCAGACTCCAGTTTTTTGTTAATGACTTTGACACAAAAATCTGAGAGTAACTCTACAAAATTTGCTGGAGCCCAAAACTGGTGGCACTGCTGATGGTATCATAAGAGAAGATCAGACTGTCATAAAGGAAGGACTTTGAGACCCAGAGAAATCAGAACGGTATGCCACTGAAAAGATTCTGAGTAATAAAAAGGATTTCTGTTCTAACCTAAGACTCCTCAGTTGTAAAAAAAAACAGTAGAAGAAAGACAATTTGTATACAGAGCCATAATTATGACAAAAGTCCTAAGAAAAGCAACAGTAATCCTAAAACATGATCAGTGAGAAATTTCTAGCACAGGTAGTGAAGTATAAAAAGGATGTGATTACACTGGTAATACACAAACTGACATCTGCAGTTCTGGGCACCCGTATGCAAGATATAGGGACTTCAATGAGAACATGAAAAGAAGGGCTCCTAAAATAGTCAGCAAGTGGAGAATGGTATTGAAATGGACTGAAATGCCTATATTTGTTTTGTTTAGTTTAGCAGGACGAGGGCTAAATGAAACAATAGAAATACATGGGGGAGATGAGAGAGACAGAAAGAGAAGACCTGTTAAATAAAGAACAAATCTGGCACAAAGATTTACAGATTTAAACTATTTCTGAATATATTTAGGCTGGAAACAAAAAGGTTTCAAACCCTCTCATGCATGAAAAGAACAGTATTTAGTAAAAGACTGTAGTTCAATAAATCCATGAATGGGAATATATGCTGTGTCTGCCTGCAGCGATCCTGTTCTAACCCCTCATTTTCACTTCTGCAGTAGTGCCGTTTTCTGCATTTACATCATTAAACCCAGGCCAGCTACCCTTTAGTGGCTGGGTATTAAGGAACTGCTGCATTCATTTACTCTACTTTAATTTGACTAATGTTGATTCACTGAATCTACAGTAAGAAAATGTACTGACCATAAAAGGTGTACACAAAAAAAATTTATGTTTCAAGAAAAAGAAGTAACTCATCCTGCACAATGCCAGAAATCCTTTTTATTTAAACCTTTGTAATACTTTACTGGGAACTAAACTGCACTAATGATGGTGTTACATCATCAGTCACAGTAAGCATTAGGGAACTCAGGGACAATTCAGAACATTTCAACAATCATTATGACACTGCCATCTTAATGAACAATAGTTGTGTGCACTATGTAACGTACAAAAATGGAAAGTAAACTAAGGAATCTGCCCTGCACTCATATACTCTTTCTGATAGTTTCATAACTATTACAAATATTGCATTATTACTTTTTCTCCTTTCCCAGTTCCAACTATGTTTCTCACGTGATCACCTTACGAAGTGTCAGTATGTTAGGATTTTCTAACTTTGTGCTTTTAGTTGAAGTGGCTGGAATTTCAGGCAATATCCTCTGACCTTTGGCAACAAAGCTCACACCTCCTCTGTAGTGTAGAGGTGGACCAAAAATAGCATTGTCTTCAGTAGGTTTTGCTCATCAGTTGTGGACCAGAATACATCAACTGATTTGGGACTGAACTGATTTGAGTTTTTCTTGCTAAGACAAGAATCATGCACCACAGCTCAGATTCTTTGAGTATAGAATAGGGTTAATGTTTCCTTTCTTCCTCTGAGAGTGATTGCTCAGATGGTCTAATACATATCACTTGTCATGGTAAATCTACCAGTATCTCAGAAACAACTTTGCCCTGGGCACTCATCATTCAATTCAGTCTTGATAGAAGGCAGAACACTCAGCTATTCTAACAAATCAGCTCGCCAGCACTCAAGCAAGATGGTGTAAAAGTCAGCTCCACCTTAGGGTCCCACTGATAGAAAAAGATCAGGCAAATAGAAATGAGGAACAATAGTTCTTCTTATTAAATAGATTACTTATTATTACTGAATAGTTGACTGATATTTTCCTCTTAAAGAGATTATCTCTCTGATACATCATCACAGAGAGTCTTAATAGTCATCTCTCATTTAAACACAGTTTTTGAAAGTTGGTGTTTTACTTTTTAGTAAATCCCTAAATTACATAAATGCAGGGAAATGTTAAGCCCAGCCGTGCAGCCCATAATGATGGTGCTGCTACATCTAGTACTGAAACTGTCACAAACAAGATTCTTTAATTGTGCTGTGAATATATTGCTCACTGCCTACAAACCTTCACCTTCCCCATGTGAACAACATCACTGCTGAGGGTCACTGCAGTTCCCCAGCTGCCCTAAAACTCTTGTCAAACTAAGCTAGGAGTTACCCAAATTTCGCTATTTGGAAAAAAAAAGCCAGTAATAGGAAACTTGCTTTTTAACAGAGTGTAAAAGTACACCTGCTTAATATGAACATGTCCAGAAGAGCCATGAGGTAAGCAAACGAACTCTGATCCAATGGCAGAACTAAGCAGAGTAATCCAATGCATGCTTATGTGATAAATCTCCTTATTTTATTATACACCAACACCTCCATGAGAAGTATTTTAGCTATGATAGGTATAATGATGAGACAAAAAAAAAAAACCTATTTATATCACAAGAGAAGCTTATTGTTTTGAAGTATTTTCTAGGCCATTTTTTATTATGAATGGTTCTGATCCCCATTTTGCGTGACTCATTTTGCATTGCAGAGAAGTTGCCTGCAATTTGGTAAACTGTGCTGATAATAATGAGTCGAGCATTAATGACTCAAGCTTCATCAAAATAATTCTAGCATAGAATGGCTTGATTTGGAAGGGACCTTAATGATCATCTAGTTCCAGCCCCCTGACATGGGCAGGGATACGTTTCACCAGACCAGGTTGCTCAGAGCCCCATCAAACCTGGCTTTGAATGCTCTCAGGGATGAGGCATTCACAACTTCTCTGGGGAACCTGCTACAGAGCCTTATCACCCTCACAGTAAAAAATTTCTTCCTAATATCTAAACTAAACATACTCTCTTTTAGTTTTGAATACATTCCCCCTTGTCCCGTCACCCCATTCCCTTGTAAACAGCCCCTCTCCATCTTTCCTGTAGCTCCCTTCAGGTACTGAAGGCCACAATTAGGTCATCCCAGTGCCTTCTCTTCTCCAGGCTGAACAAACCTAATTCTCTCAGGCTTTCCTCATAGGAGAGCTGCTCCATCCCTCTAATTGTCTTGACGGCCTCCTCTGGACTTGCTGCAACAGGTCCATGTCCTTCCTGTGCTGGGACTCCAGAGCTGGATGCAACAGGTGAGGTGTGTGTATGTGCGTGTGCCTTTCTCTCTCATTATTGATCTCTCAAAGTGCAGTAACAGAGCTGTCAGATGTCTGATAGGCAAACAGAGGAAGAGCAGTGGGGCAACTGTACTAGACCAACTGGTGGTTGTCAAAGATGAGCAACCAACTTCCAGGCTTAAGGAAGAGCTTGCACACTTGGGAGCATTTCCTTTCTGTTTGTGATCCAATCAGAGAAATGCAGCAAGCTTTTTGCTAAAAGCTTGTCATACTATTTTGTAAAAACTTTTCCCCCCATTAGCCTAAAATATTTTACTTCTCTTAACAAACTTTGCCTCTTTCAGAATAACATAAAAATTAGCATTTTACCTGTGCATAATACTATAAAAGCAAACAGCTACCACTATCCTGGAATGAGCCCTTCCTGGACTTGATTGGGAGGAACCAGAATTCCTTCAGAGAGACAGACGGAGACATGGCTGTGCGTGATCTTTCTTCCATTTTATCTGTTTTCAAATAGAGGCACATGAGCAAATATTGTTCAAAAGCTATTTACTTTATTAATCCTATCAGGATGTCTAGAAATCGAGGCACTGGATCTCTATTGCACTGTGCCTACTTCCACAGCAGAAACCTGCTGGCAGGGCTCCTGACACTGATCCCAAGCCTCAGTGCTTGGGCCGGAATCTCTTCCTCTCCCAAGAGATTAAAGCAGCTATGTTTTAGCATGAATACCATCTAAACCCAAGTGCTGAAGAACCCATAGGCTCTTTAATCACATCAGTACTGGTACCAGCAATTCTGTAAGTGCTCTGAAGGCAGCAATGGATAACAGGTATCATTTTGTGACAGTCAGCTGCTATCACAGCCCAAACGGAAAGTCTCAGTCATGCGCAGGTCAAACTCCATTAGATCCTACATATGCAGAGGAAGTAGCTGGTTGGTCTGGTTCAAAAGTGCAGCAGCACTGGCACATGTAAAGGGTGCTTTTTTATTAAAGTAGCCCAAGCATTGTAGAAGTCGTGAAAGAGTACTTGGGCTTAGCCACTACTAATAAACACAAGATTAAACTGAACAAAAAGAAACCCAGAGAGTCCTGAGCACAGATTTTGTGGTGGGAATTCAGTGGGGGTGGATAAAGGAAGCAGTTAGAGGGAGGTGGTATGTGTGTGTGTGTGCACGCGTTTGGTTGCTTTTTCTTTTTAAACTTTCTTCCTCCACTTTATAAAATAGTTATTTGTGTATTTACTGGATACAAGCCATTCTTATGACTCAAGCACTCCTGCCGAGGAGATTGAAAAATAAAAAAAAAATTATATTGCTCTACTAGCAGGCATAACAGAATTATTCACAGAAAATGGTAGAGCATTGCTTGACACAGTTAAAAAGAAACACCACATGGTATACGTAGGCACTTCTGGTCAGGGACCTGAAATATCAAAACAAACCATTTTAAAGTAAGGAAAAGAGAAGGTGAGAAATACTTCTCCTGTTCTACTAGCATTAATCTATCTCAAGACAGAGTATATCTTGCAAACATTTCCACAAGAATGTCTTCTAATTAATTTGAAGAGCAAGTATATAAAGTCAAAGAGACTATTCACATAAAAACTTTTTTACTGTACTTATATTGAAACAGACAAGTGTCAGGAAGTCTTTGGCAACAGTATTTGAAGAACAGCATTAATACATGGCTTTATGTGCTGGCTTTTTTCCCTCTGCATATTCAGTTTTGATTAAGTCTGTTATAGAGTCTAAAGAAGATGAAGCACTCTTGCACAGACAACAGTTGGATATATTTTGAGCCCTGCATTTATTATAGTACTTTTGGAGGTCTTTCTTAAATGTGTAGGACTAATTGGTAGCAATCCAAGTGAAATTATACAGGCTTAGATTTAGGATTCACTTATTCATATGGAGGAGAAACTTTTGCTAAAACTGATACATGGGAAGTTCCGTGATCTGGTCTGAAGGAAAAGGATGAAATTATACACAGACTCAGTAAATAGTATCTTAGTTAACATATGAAAGAAGGTTAAAGAATAACTGCTGAGAACATCCCAGGCTGTGATCTCAGTAGAATCGGTAATTTACTTTTTAATTTTCCATGTTTTTTTCTATTTTTTTTAACAACACAGGAGGGAGGAGCATTAGAAAGAGCCCAATAGGCTCAGTGATGGAAGAAAGGATGGGAGAGTCTCTGACCACTGTGACTGACTGACCTAGCCTGTGTCTGAGAAAAAGATAACAATACTAAATCTGATGAAGGTAATTTGCCAATATGTAGCCATAAGATTGAGTAGTGTGAAGACCTTATTTATCACAGGTTGACTCAGCCTAGAAGTCTTCCAAAAGCATACCTACCGTATAATAAACAAATAACTAACCCCCCATACTAAGCAAAAAAACCATACAAACAAAGAAACCCCACAACAACCCCCTCCCCCCGCCAAAATCTCTGTATATTCAAGATCTGTCATAAACATCTAAGTGGGAGACCTGCTCTCTAGATCTCATTTCTAGAAGGTGTACTTCTCACAGGAAAAGGACCAATGTACTTCACATCTCCTTAAAAGCCCATCCATCTCCTGATGAACTCAAGAGGACACATCTTTGAAATCTAAATAGGGTTCAACTTGTACCTCACCATCCAAGGAGAGTGGCTGACAGGTCAGTTCTTCCAGACTTTGCTTTATCCAGTGTTGCTCAGGCTTACTGTTGTTTTTGCAAGAGTTCTCATCAATAATTTTGGCAGTTCAGATTTACGAGGGTGTTGGACCCTCGTGACCCTATGTCAAAAATTTTCTACAGATTCAACTTAGGCTGGACTCTGCTTTCCCTAAGGGAATCCACACTTTTCTCTGCATTGCACCAAATGCAAGGGTAAAATTTCATCTTTTATATTCCTCTGCATAGAAACAGAAGCAAAAATGAGGAAGTTCTAGAGGCACAAGTGTTTCCTGTCATCAAGTGTTCAGATACATATTCTTCTTTCCTAGAATTATTACTTTAATCCTCACAAAATAAAAATTGAGTATTTTTTAAGTGGCACTCCATGGCTGGCTATGATCTAGAGGAAGTATAAACCAGCTGAAGTGATCAATGTTATACCAAGAAACTCAATGATTTTATAGCAACCAACTGTCACTCTACTGCACCAACATCCATCAGATAAAATAACTGATAGTGCCCCAATCAATTGGTATAAGGAAAATAGAGTCATTATATGCTGGTACTGTGCCAGGGGATCAATATCTCCTTCAAACACAAACATCTCTGCCTGGCTTTGACATTAATTACCCACAAATATCTCCACATTGATATGCCAGTGGGAGACCATTATCTGATGTCAGCATTTAATAACTTTGGTATCCCTCTTTAATCCTCTCTGTGCTGACCTTACCTCTCTTGACAGCCACCACTTCAGGAGATCTCTCGACTTCTTCACTTCCCACACAAAGGATTTGTGGTCATGTTTGTGTCTCATGAAATTTCCTATTCATCTTCTCTTTTGCTGAAAACTTACATCCATCAGACCTGGAGGCTCATGAAACTGAGTTCATAGACAGGGTTCACGGTAAATGCCAGGAATTCCATTGGGACAACAATGGAATTTCCAGCCTTCATGTGCACTTTTTATCTACCTGTTGTGTCACCTACTATCAATATTTACATTATAAATGCTAGCAGTAATTTTTTTTTTTTTAATTTTGGACTAATGGCAGTCACATTAAGCTTTCACCTGAAGCCCAAAATAAAAAAAAAAAAATCATTAACATAAGGGAAATAAACATTATGGAAGATTTTAGCTTGGTTTTTGGAAGGATCAATGAGAGTTGTCTCCCTGTGGATTTAGACCTCCATTTAAATCCCCGAGATCCCACAAGGATCTGTTGGTGTCTATGTGTCAGATCACTACAAAGATGTTCCTCACACCGAAGGAAAAATCTACTGTTTTCAGAAAGCTATTTTCTCTATATTTTTATAACTTCACACTTTCCTTTGTTATATTGGGTTGAAATTGACTCACGCACCCAAATTATTAGGAAGGACAGGCACAGATAGACAATAAGTAACATCTAGCTCATTTTCTTAATAAAACAGGCTAAAAAAACTTTGCATTTTTAAGTGTGGAATAAAACATAAAAACACAAACTCAAAAGGCTGAAAACTGCAAAGGCAAAAAATCTAAAGAAAAAACAAACCCTAATGCCAACATAAAGAATTATATTCAATGTTGTGGTGGCTAAGTCCACATTACACCCCCTATGTTGCTACTAAATGGTCTCTCCCCACATCACTGTGCCAGAAAGTTCTCCTTTCCTCGGTAGCCCACTGGCCCCTGGTCCTCTCTCACCCCTCCCCCTTCCATTGGCCCCTGTTATATCACTCAACCTTGCCTCCACCCCCTAGCCCTCAGATTATTGGTTACTGATGCTCTACCTGCCCCTGGGACCCCTCGGGGTAAAACCACGTGTGCATGATTGTTCTGGGTTCTTTGCCTCGGTTCCCCTTCGGGTGCGGTTGTTCTCAGCCCGTGCGGACCCAATAAAAGCCTCGGAATCACACGCAGATAATCCCTCCTGCTTCTTCATCTCCGGAACGTGCAGAGACTTTGTGTGTGCGTGACTGCTTGCATCCACCTGCGAGGGTGAGACTGCGTGCTTGCGTGGATGCTGGCAAGGCACTGCCAAAGCGGCTCCACGAGGGATGCCGTGGGAACCAACGTGGCATCGGTCCATCGACCCCACACACCGCGTTAATTCAGGAATCACGGTGTTAACCTCATATCTTAAAGCAAACAAAACGAGTAGCATGAGACTTGAGTTTGTGTTGTGTTGAATATCCAAAGCAGCACCACATGGTGTGAAGTCCATTATGATATGCCAGTGAGGCAGACTGAGATGATGAAAATCATCAGTCTTGGAGTTGTTTCTATGGGTTGTCAAAGAGAAGCTGGTAAATGCAACAACATCAGCGAATACTCACAATGAAAAACATTAGAAGTGTATTTTCACTGCAGAAAACAACTGCCCCATATGGTGGTTGCTTTCTTTATCTACAAGAGACCTACTCTTCTGCATGCTGATACTCCCACAGTTCTTGCCACCTCCTATCTTACACCTTTAGTAAAGCAGTGTCTCTTCATTCCAAAAAGGTTGTTTGTTTTTTTAATTTGCAGATGGCAGAGAAAGCTACCAGTCTGATAAGTAAAAGCAGAGATGATTTGATACATATCCTCACTGAGCTATTAAAATACTACCTGAATATTAAGGATCCCCAGTCTATCCAAATTATATTTCACAAGTTGTTGAAAACATAGTTAACCCAAGGTATTATAACATGATTCAAAATCTATTTTAAACCTTATATTGGTCAGTTGCAAGTAAGATTCTTAAGCGACTAGTAGAAGAAAGCAACTCTGTGTATTGCAGGCTCTTCTGTGATTTTGTATCAGCAGGCCATAGTTCAGGTAAACAGGAAAAAAGAGTATTTCTTGTTTCTCCTTCTGACATCAGACACATCCAGAAACATAAGCACAAGCAGACTACAGTCTCCATTGAGAAAACGGAAGAATTTTATGTGCAAATTCAAACAGAGAAACTGCATTTTATACTATTAAATGGGGTTGTCTTCTGCATAATTCATATACTCTATCCTAGACATCTCAGAGACAAAGACTAAATCAAACCCTAAACCACAAAGACAGTCCTTGAGTTTTCCAGGACTGCAACAGCTGAAATTCGGTATGGTTCCTCTTGTCCCAGTCCTGCAAAATAAACCCCAGCAGTTTCTCTGACGTTTTTTTTCCTTCTGCAATATAAGGAACAATACAAAACAGACCCCAAGGAACATTTCATATACCATCATTTTAAAAGACAGCTCATATGCCATCATTTCCAGCCAAGTTGCTTTTAAAGTGTTCATTGTATTTTTCCAGAACCTTGGGATATAGCTTGAATCTCATTTTATTGCTATGTCCTGTAAAATCATTACATACACATTTGGTCTTTGCTTTTCTCAGACCCTCACATCAAAAGAAAAAAGGATCAATTCATTAAAACACACAGAAGTTGCACAGAATTCCAAATAAATTACTTACACCCTGCTCAGGCCTTCTATATTTGTATTCCCTAAAAATTTAAGCAATTTAGTTTCTGGCTTACTTTTAATTACTCATAAGTGGACATTTGAAATTATTTGGGAGCAGCTCTAAAATGTCTGAGCTGACTCATTCGAACAAGCCTGAAAAAGACATTAACTACTTTTTAAACACATATTTTAAAATAGTAGTAGTTATTTGGCAAAAATTAATACACACAAAAACACTTAGCAAAAGCAGGCTGCATACATCCACACTTTCCTGTCAGAAGCGTAAGTAATGAACTACAAATTTAATGAAGATAGAAGTTCAGTGAACTAATGTGCCTGTCTAGTACAGTGATTATGTTAATGTCTGTTGCTATTTCAAATCTTCCCTAGATACAGTATTCAGAGCCTGGCATCCAGGTTTCTGCATTACTCACCCAATGCAAATCCCTCAGCAATTGTAGGAAACACAGGCTGTGACTTTACATTCTATACTGTGTCTACATTCACACGCTTCTCCCTTCACTTCTGTTTGTGTGCAAATGGTGATAGTCTCTGACACAGGACATCATGCATTTTATAGAGTGAACATACTCATTCCGTGGGAAAGACGCCAAAGTATGATGGCTCCAAGGTATATGGGGGAGTAACAAAGGCTTATGTTCCAACATCCATATGAGTAAAAAAAGCATGTTCCTTTGAACCCCACCAGTTTTCTTCCAAGTCTGCCTTTGGGGCATCCCAGTACCATTCTGACTGACTGGGAGAAGCACTGATTCCCAGAGTTCATCTGTTGCTGCTCTACCGAGAAGTATTGCAGACCCAATGTGTTTTCCTAGGGTGCCCAGAGAGCAGTGCTCCTGACTTTGCATTTAGGAAGAGGCTGTACAGGACAGCCTTAAGCTCTGTATCACCTTTCCTGCATATGATGTACATGCTGCATTGATTCCTTTGCCATTACGTGTAAGAATGAGCATCCTTTTCTGTCTATGTCACTACTAAATGTAGGCCATGATGAAGATAACACCTATTGGATCTACTGTGCATCAGTTGTCAGGTAACAAGTGAAAGAACCTGGCCTGTATTGATTTATGCTGGCTTTTGGTTTAAGAAAAGATTTTATTTTGTTCATTTCCTTTTGTTCCCTTGAAACATAAGATTTAACATAATACAGTAGAAGGGAATTTGCTGCTGCCAATAGTGAGCTCTAAAGATCAAAACAAAACAGCCAGTTTCACTTAAGTTATCTTGATCCTTGAATATTAGCGAAACAGGTGATTAAATACTACGTGTAATATATGAGCATGATACAAAATACACTAAAGAGTAATAGCCAGACACGAGACTAATAATAATAAATTATTGTTGTTGTTATTATTATGCTTTGTCAAGTTAAATAATAACTGAAGTCAAATTTAACAACGGAGCCCACGGGACTATCTTACAAGTGTTCTGAGTACAGAATACTCAAAAGTTCATGGTCTGTTGTTGCAGCTTAGCATTTTCTGAACAATGACAAGCAATTATCATTGATGTAATGCTCCCTCTTAGAAGTACTTCTAATAAGAAGATGTGAGAGCAATCTCAAGTGGACTGTGATTTCATTGGAACTGAGGGTTAGATTAGTCTATATTTTATAAATCATCTGGAGAACCACTAGATTTGTAACCATTTTCCCCCTGATTATTAATTCATGGATAATTTTTCCCATCCCCATCTGTCAGCATTGCTCAACTTCACAACAGTTAATCAGATTCATATTCTCCTAAATTGTGTATGCTTCTGCTATGTTTAAAATAAAGGGAACTAATGTTTTTGTTTCCTGAAGGGGCAAGTGTGTCTGCTCAGCTAAGAGCCTGAGGTAAGGAGATAAAAGTTCTCCCAGGAGGCCTTTCAAAGGGCCTAAGAACCTGTGGGAACTATTTAGGTTATAAATGCTTCATTCAGGTTAATGAAGCAATTGGAAGGTGTATAAGGTTTAGGTGTAAAGCAAGTGCCTAAATTAGGCATACTGCAGGTAACTGTTTTACAACCCCTACAATTTTCAGTGTAAGTTAGCATTACATTCAAACTTGCAAGGTAGCACTGAATTAGGAAAAATGGACTCCAATCCTTCTTTTAAGATACAGTTAGACAATGAGGTAAATTGCCTTTGCTGAATACTTTCAAATTTTCTTGGCATAGCAAATTAAAATAGATGTTTTTCACATTCATACTGGAAAACAAACAGCATTTTCAGGGAATTTGCCTTCCCTATCTAGTTAGGATAGCTGTTGAATCATAAAAAACAACCTCTATAAAAAAAAGAGATGAAATTAAGCATGAACCAGCTATTTTTGTAAACGTATAGAATTCTAAAATGCAGTGTATTTGGAATTGTTTCATCTCATTTTAGCTGCAGACTCAAGTAAATATTCGGGGTAGTATCACCAGATAAAAAGTGCAAGCCAGTACTCAGATCTTTTCCTTGCAAGACATCTCCAAAAAATAAATATTATTTCAAACATAATTGCAGACTGTAGCCAAACAAATAATTTCCATAACAATTCCTTGTTTTATTTCCAAATCCTACTTTTATTTCACCACTGAGCTTGATTAGCCCAAGGGAAAGGAAAAAGAAAACAACCATAAGCAAAACACGCCCCTTTACGCTTTACCAACCCTTCCTCACAGCTGTGAATTGTGCTGGGCCCTAAAAGAAATCAAACTTCCAAATCTAGCTTGAGATTCTTGTGATCTTTTAATAACCTGTGCCATAGCTCATTCACACAATTAGATCATTTTTTACTCTCAACAAATGTCCGTATCTTTAAAAAATTACTTATTAGACTCCATCTTGTAGGTTTTTGCTTAGTGAAGTGTTTTCCCCAAATTGCATACTTGCATGCTTTTTTCCTTTTTGTCTGCTGTTATTGAAGGAAGAGGAGGGAAGATAAAGAAGCTACACGTAATTCAAGGCAAAAATCTAACCCAAGATCCCCAAGAGACTCCTGTAATCTGTTGCACAGAGCCTCCATCCTCAGAGGCCCTTGGCTCCCCAGGCAACTCCATGTACTGAGATCTGCTTCTAACTCTGGTTACCAAGGACACATTTCCTCTGCTCAACACCACATCTACTCTCTACACGAGTTTTCTTCTACTTCCCCAGCTCAGATGTGCTTTTAAGACCTCATCCAAGTGTGGCAGAGCCTGACAAAAGTCACCTGGAAGAGAGTCAAGGGACTTCCAGAGACACCCCAGTTAGCACCCCACTCCAGGGGCTGCTAAGCTTTGTTTAAGTGACTGTGGCCAGCTTTGTACCCACACCTGGCCTCATGTCCCTTGGCACTAACAATTCACAAAATACTGGGAGAATTACTGCCCTGGCCCTGAGTTACTCTGGAGTAACTGGATTTGACAGTATTAAGGTATATCTTACGAAAAGCCCTAAGAAAAAAAGACAAAACCCCCATTTGAAATAGCCTGAAATGTTTCATAACAAACATTAAAGGTTTCCAAAAAGGCAGAAATGTTAGGAGTTATTACAAGAATATTTAGGCAACCATAACCTTCATAGGACCTCACAGAAATGTGCCTCAATTCAGTGAAAGCTGGACTAAGAAGCAGGTCCCCAACCACCAAGATTTGATTTACAGAATCTTTTGTGACACCTGCCTCAGCAACATCTGGCTCCTGCCCTGAGTGCCAATACCAGGCAGGCTATAAACCTGCCAATTAGAAGTCATACACTGAAAAATTAAATTTCATTAGTGGAATTGAAGTTGTGAGCTCAAGCTGGCAAATCTACATCATTTAATAAATCAGCATGAGCCTACAAGCATTTAACATTAGGAAAACTCAACACATTTTCACACAAAATAGCTCTTCCCTTTTGCCATCTTAGCCACATTTGCATTAGTTACTGATCCAGCTGTGCCACTGTCACACCTGCTCCTCTCTGTTCTTCTGAGAGGCACAGATCAATTTGATTTCTGCTCCTACCATCACAAAATCCATCATTTCTTTTCTAGCCACATGCATCTATCTACTCAAATCTATTTTTATTCAACACAAAAGCTAAAGTGGTTTGCTAGAAATCAGTTATCTCAAAGGCAACTGATCAATGTTCACCGTGAAACAGGATGATTTTAAAAGTAGGAGACAGGAAGGAAAGACCAAAAAACCCTTAAAATTTAATGGAAAACTAACTTCTCTTTATTGTTACATGCAGTCAGCATCCATTTACGTCATACACTTAACACCCTCTTCTGTTCTCCTTGTAATCCTTCTTCCTTATAACACTGCACTCCTACAGTTACTTGGGATTTTCCCATCTCTCCCATCTGTGGACGTTGTACTTCCCCCTAGTCAAGGTGAAATGAGATACTGATAGGCTCGTGCGTTTTCCTTGAAAGGGATCTCTCAGCACAAAGATTTCAATTTGGTACAATAGTGATATTTCACCTCCATAAGTAATGACTTCATCATATGTAATACTGCCACTGTTACATTTTTCCTAGAAGAAAAAATTGCACTCAAATCTAATGTGTTTCAAAGAGACTGTCAATCTCTCCAGATCAGAAAGATCTCTGCCAAATCTCTACTGAGTGCATTAATCTTGGTTTTTAAAAGTTAATTTCTGGGGCTCTGCCTGGGTGGTAAGGAGCAGCAAAGGCCCTGTTTTCTGACATGGTGATTCAACACTCTGAAAATTGAGCCCCTGGACTTAGGGCCCAAAATGCTCCAGAACTGAAGCATTCAAAGCTACTAGTCACTGCTGGACAAAACCTCAGCCACTGCCAAATTGCTAGCTATTTTTGCTGTGATGTATCCATGTCTACTGCACTTAAAAGACATCCCCTAGTGTACATAAATTTTAAGCTTCTATTTAAAAAAAATAATTATAGCTTCCAGCACATGCGACTGCAGATAAAATCTTCTCAAGAAAGTTGACTGTAACCCACTGCAGAGCTGCTGGAAACAGGATTACACAACATGAACATGTATCAGCTAGAACAGAACTGACAGCTATCAATTTCATTTCAGACACAAAAGAGACACAGAAGAGATCTTCACTTTTTATAGAAGTAGGTTCTCTCTATGCAATACTTTTTTTCTTTCTCTTCCAAGCTCAGTAATACCAATGAACATCCTTGATCTGACCTTAGAAATTCAAAGTTTAACATATGATAGAGCAAAGGGGTTTTAATAAAAAAGATAACACATCTGTGAGAAATGGGAGTAGGCTGTTTATCAGCGTTAAAGGTTTGTCATTAAATAGATTCATTTGCATCTTAATAACATGATCAGCTTTTTATTATATGCACCAAAATGAGACTGGTTATACTTTCTTAAGACCACAGGATTAAAAACACCATCAATCTGTTCTGAGTGAATGGCACTCCTGAGATTTCCGATAGGGCTGTAATAAAAGTCTGTGGCACTTTGAGAAATGCAGGTGGTAAAGGGGAAAAAGCTGCAGTCTTGCTCCTGGGAATTCTCAAATCATAGCTCACATCAGCTCTGAAATGTCTAAGTAATAAAACAGAAGTCAGGAAACAGAAGTCCTACTGCTGTATCATTCTTTCCATTTCTCAGAAAGAAGTGGGAAGAATGAGAAATGAACACTTTCGCCCTCAGATCTCAGAAGGATCTTCCCACAGCAATAAAACAGACACTGCCGCAACAGGTCCTGTAATATGACTTTTCTGGATGGAAATAATGCAAGACTCAAGACAACAAAACAAATATTTCTCTGAAACACTCTGTATGCAGGATGTCACTCCATACTAAGCAGGGCACAACTTGAAAATAGGATTTAAAACTCTGTGATATATGAGCACGTGACAAACAAATCTTGCTTTGCTTCACATCGGGGATCAGGTGCAATCAATAAGAACCATCATTTCTGTAACTTAAATGAGCAAATTTCTCATTATTCATAGATGGCTGATATGTGAGGGGAAGAAGTTAGACCATTCCAGACAAGTTTTTGAGTACATGCAACTTACTTTTCTCTTCCTGAAGCATTTTTTTCTTCTGCCTTACTTTTTTCCTCCTGCGTAAGTCTAATGGGAATTAACACTAGACTAGAACTGAAAACCTTTGTGCACACACACAACACACACAAATCAGACTACCATGCAAGAAATGGGAGCAGATGGGCTCCCACTAATGAGATGACTTACCCTTCAGAATGAATGCTTGATAAAAAGGAAATAAACCAGGCTTGCTCTGCATGCTATTTTTTCCCCCAGTAAAACTATACCAGGAGGATTTTTTATTTTTAAATTTTTAAAAAAAGATTAGCTATCTTAGACACGATAAGTCGTAGGGTTCCCTGAAACTGTCAGTGGGATGTAGTTTTGGTCTCCTCGTCTGCCTTCTGAGGCATTTTGGGGCTCTTGAAAGGTATATAATGCTCACAGTATTCTGTGAATCATACCTGGAGGGTGATATAGGGAACACAGACTCATACTGAAAGCTTGGAAAAGACCTCAGATCATGTCTCAGCTCAGTTGAGTACAAAGACAAATCCTCAGAAATGTATTGGGAACATGCCTCTTCTCAGGTAGCATCTGTGTTTTAAACCTCCCTGCCTATGTTGCCTTTGCTTAATCTTTAGTTCAGCTGGAAGAAAAGCAGTTTCATCACCTCACTTTTAACCTGTTTGCTGACCCGTGGTCTTTCCTGTGGAGCTGACACTAGAAGATCATGCAGGACAGCAAATCTTCACACAGTTGGTCACTGTCTACAGCAAATTATGGAAGTTGATAGAATTAAGGTACAAACTTTTCATTTAGCTACAAAACCTGACAATACTATATCCACGTCTGTAAAAAGCTTTCTAAGCTGGGGGAGGTCAAGAAAATTTGGACACAAAGGGTGTAGACTCTAACCCACACCCTCTTGTACCCCGGTACAATAATGGTATACAAAATCATCGTATGAAATGTAAATGTTTCCTCCACTGGGATCGCTTAGCTTAATGAGAATGTTCTGGAATAGTAAATTTTCTTTCCCCTTTCATCTCATGGGGACAAGATGCCCTTTATTTTTGCTTAGATTTTCTTATTCTTCAAAAATAATACATAGGTTTTACTTAACCATTTTGGGATCAGAAATACTTCAAGAAATGCACACTGAAATTCAATTCCTTATGCAACTCGTACAACACTGCATCTCCTTTGCAAATGGATAAACATGAGCTCAGTAAATCAGGAAAAAATCCTGGGGACGTTTACTGCAACTTTGAATTTTTTAGGGAAGTGGGAATTAGTACCCCAGTAAATTGGTTGTAAGGTGTATGTATGTGTACTGGGCATGTCCCACCACCCTTCATAGCAGGGTATCTGATCCTTTCTCCAGCCTTTACAGCTGCCTCCATGCCAATGCTTTGGCAAGGCCCTTTGTGAATGTTGTCCCCTGCTGTACTAAGTAAAATCCAATCTCTGATAAAACCCACCACTCGTGGTGTGACTGTCCATGCATGTCAAGATTTATTTTCCATTAATACTTGCACAGTAATCTGGACTTTGCAGAAGTTCATTTAATGAGAAAACAAAAGGAACACACACACACACTGCAGAAGAAGTTTTAAACCGGAGTGAATAATAGAAGAAAATAACTGTGGCAGCTTTACCAAAGCATCTACAAAAACACTAAAAAATTCATAATTTAGAAGTGGCATGGAAAAACACTTCTTTTTTTTTTTTTTTTGTTTTAATTCAAAATGAATAGGTATCTGAAAATATATCTAATCACTTCAAGCTGTCACCACCCACCCCTGGAATCTGAGGGTGGAAAAGAGAAGGAAAGGAACTGTTGGTGATGGAAATGCTCTGTTATTTGTTCATTGTCAGTGAGCAGGGACAGAAATAGCTCTTCCAGGGCAAAATTTTCTGTCTGAGGGTCAACTCACCTTTTTCGAAACTAAGTAGTGCAAGATGCTGCTGGTACCACAGCTAACTGGGAAGTTTAAAGGATGTAAAATCCATGAGATTTTAAATTGTAACTCTCATGAAGATCCCTGAAAATTCCAGCCTAACACATCCATAATCACCTAAGGCTCCACCTACCTAATGCAGAAGTTCCAACAATGGAATTTTTCTAGCGTTGCACCATATTTAGTGTCATCTTGAAAGTCCATGTATTTAGATCAAAAAAATTGCACTTTTGTAGTTTATTTCTCAGCTCACTTTGATAAATGCAGAGAAAACAATCCCAGATGACAAAAAGGGCCAAATAAGAGAGCTCTTGAGATTTTTAAATCTGTCTTGGGATGTCCATTCCTAATTTTAAACTGGAAAGAGACTGCCTCTTCTCCTTGCTCTCAATTGCCTGGTAAAGAGAACACTTTTTACATACACAAATTCTTTTGTGGATGCAGAGATAGGAACAGCTGTATGTCCTCGCTGCAGCAAACAAAACAGACCTTCAGATCTCAAATCTTCTCTGTACTACTCCACTCATTCCATCTATGAATGACCACTACAGGAGCCTGCTGCAGGCCAGCACATCCAGCACGCCAGTGACTTGAAGCTTCACTAACACCAAATGAAGTGGCTTCAGAACATTAACAGGTAACATTCCTTAACCAGAACTACCCTCAGGGAATTTTTTAGTTTTATTTCTAACCCCAGAATTCCAAACCAGAGAGCTAATCTAGCAGAAAAACCAAATCAACAAACCAACCTCTCCTGCCAAAACCCAAAAATACCAAACAGCACCAAACAAAGAAATCCCACCACCAAAACAAAAAACCAACCAGACAAACCAACAAACAAAACAAACAAAATGAAACAACACTCAAAAAACCCCAAGAAGGTATGCCTCCTTTCCACCATTTTAGTGGCATTTCTGAAATTCCTATAAGGAAAATAGAAAAGTTAACTATAAGCAAATTTCATCTCCCTAGCTCGTAGTAGCTTTCTGCAGTTACCCTTTAAGGCCATTTGATTTGATAATAAATTCATCATGATATGAAATTTATATAATTTTTTCAATGACTTATTAATATGCAAATATCGGGGGGGAAAAAAGATTGAAAACTCAACCCAAATGTTCCTAAAACATGAAGATATGCTATTTAACAATGGGGATGGGATGACTCAAATGGAACTTCACCATTGCACAAACAAAACACAGCCAAAGAATACAAGACTGAGCTCTAGACCACCTGCACTGAAAATCCTGTAGCTGTCCCAGGTATTCACAAAACCTAAAATATATAATTTTGAAACACAAGGAAATAATTATTGGAAAATATTACAGCTACCTGCCACTGTTTAGAAGAGGAAGGAAAAGAACGGGGTAGATGATGGCTCTGCTGCTGGAAGCGGAAGGAAGAGAAGAATTCCAGGGCAGGTTTCCAAACACCTGTCTGTAAAGCTCAAGAATACTTCACAAATAATCCTCAAGATTTTTAATGCCTTCAAATAGAGCACATGATCAAAATACTATTGTAGATCAGTGATCCTCTGGACTTTCCAGATGATATCCTTATAACAACCCTGAGAAGGAATTACTGTGTGAAAATGCAGTGAACTTTCCCAATTGGAAATACATTGGACTCTGGGACATTAATTTAGGCAAAGACTACCAACATCTAAGCCCTTAGCTGCTATCAGGCCCATGAGCTCAAAGAGCACATTGCAGCTGGTCATAGTAGGAATTGCTCTAGTCTTACCACGAGCCCCTCACATAATGTACCTGGAAAAAAGCGGTACAAGAAAAGCTGGCAATAAAAGTGAAAAAGAGGGAGCTGCACTGTCCTTACAGTCTGAAGTCCATTTATAGCAGAAGATTCACTGTTTTTCATGGCAGTGGTCAGCTTGCACCATGCCTCCCCACAGAGTGTCTTTGATAGCTGCAAAACTATCACCTCTGAAATCACAAGGCTTAGTGTTAAAAAAAATAAAAATAAAAAAGAGTGGGAAAGAGATTGGATTTTCCATTTTCACCTATTAGGTCTCACCAAAGATTTCTTAAGAATCCAAAAGGAGGCATTTCTTGTTTGTGGGTTGAATTTTTTTTTCCAAGTCAAGAATCTTATTTTTGTATTGCAAAGCATAAAAATCAAAAGCCTAATTTAAAAGTAATTGCATCCTGATTAACTAATAAATATGGGACCTAGAGAGACATACTCAAAACTGTTTTCTGTGGGAAATGGTTCACTTACTTATAGTCTCTTTTCATAGGCACTGGCTCTGATAACTTTTTCGTCTAAGAAAATGGTTCCATTTATTTTGATAACAGCATCTGCCTCGAGCAAAACTAGCAATGACAATCCTGTGTTACATCTCAATTGGTTTTTTGCCTATTTAAGACTTAAGGTAACTTTTCCTGCTTAGGGATATCTCCTGAAGTTTCCTTAATGTCTCAGGTAAGGCTTGCTAGCACTCTAAAAATCTCAAATTATTAACAACTGAGCTATTCACTGACATACTGTCCAGCCTACCTGGAAAATGAGAACTTCAGTTCTACAAGCTCTTTTCCACCCTGTGACAAACCTATGCTGAATTCTATGGTGTTCAGTCCCATTTTGTACAGCTAAACATTGTCCTGTTACCTATTGGGATGAATATATTGTATTCCATACCAGATACCAAAAAGCTATGGAGACCTAAACACATGAAGGACAAAAAATATTATGATGAACACAAGTGAAATTTGGGGTAATAAAGCCATTTGCTATGCTTTCTGTTTTGGTCTGTTCCACGCATAATTGTCATTCAGAGCTTGGAGAGGCCCAAGGAACTATCAGAGATCTTTCCTCAGATTTTTACTACGCAAATATTTGTTCTAAGAAGCTACAAATATAACAGTGAAACACAGACAGTCAAAGCACAATGAAACAGGACTTCATATCCACCAAAAGAAAATTTATTGCAAAAAGCTTAAAAGAGTCAGTGTTAAGCCAACAACCTCTTTCCCACTCACATGTACACAAACAAATAATGATTTTCTGTGGCTCGATAACCTACTTCAGATGAACAAAGAGTCCAACACTTTTCCTTAGCTTCTTTTATCAGTCACTTCATACATGCCTGTAGCTAATATTATTATGCTATGGTTTTTTAAGTGTCTGTCAGCAAGTGGGTCTTTGATGTGAAGAGACAACAAATCTGGATAGAGCTGATGGATGTTTTAAGTCCTTTCTTAAAGGCTTGATAGAATAATTAAACTGATGCTCTGTAGTGGTAATTAGGGGAGAAAATAGAGCCATCAGCCAGTTTGGGGAATTATTAGCAAGCAACTTAGCAAGCTGTGCACATATAAAACACAAAGGCTCAGGAAAAATAAGCAGAGTGCTTAGTCCTGAAGAGCGGGAACCTAGAAATGCTGGAGGCCTTAAGTCTGTTAATGCATTTGAAATTGCAAGAAAAAGAATGAACTATGTGTACAAACTTCAGTAACAAAAAAGGCTTAAGGGAAAAAATAGAGATATATCTAACTGGAGCCACAATTTTTTCCTTTAAAAAATACTTGGAAAGATCCAGAAGAGAGTCTCAGCATTCTGTGCTACAAGGACATACATAGTACATTAAAAGGTGTTCAGTGGCAGCTAACATCTCTTCTGTCAGAAAGCATTTACATATCTAACAATTCTTCAAAGAGATCTCAGTTTTGTTACAACATCTCCAATAGAGGAAATAAAAAATCATGGGAGCCTAGATTAGTATGACAACCTGGCTTCAAAGACAAAAGACCAAGCATCTGCATGGGTGCTTGCACTTGTGTCTCCCTATTAATAAAATACCTACTGTGATAAGATCCTGGAGTACGCAGCATGTAATTATATTCCTCTAATGACTTATCAACACAGATAGGCACACAACTAGTGTGTACAAAGACTGCAGCTCTAAGTTGTCCAAAAACTGGTGAGCCAGAATTACAGGAGACTGCTGTTTCTGAGAGGTGTCCTGAGAGCCCCTGTGGACCTCCTGACACATTAAGGAAAAGAAATGTGAGAGGAATTTTATGCCCTCAAGAAGAACTAGGCCCATCTTTTTTCAAAACTCTCAGGAAATAACAAAATAGTAAGTGCAGCTTCATTAGCTAACAATATGCCAGCTAAAAACATGCTTAAATTTCCTACAGGAGTGATATGATCCTTATGCAAAGTTTTCTAGCAGGTCATGGTTTCACCTCTTGTCTCCACCCCACAACACTACATCACAGTTACAGTTGTTATAATGTCTTAAGCTGGTTTTTTGGGCTATGTGGAATTCCTCTACCAAAATCAAAAGCACTCTTCCGTCTCCCTGTCATTCAGGTATTAAAGCTTTATATTTCAAAATGACACTGAAGCTGTTTTTCAATTCACAAAAGATAGCCATGACAAAACTTCAGCACAAAGAGACGAGAAACGTTATGAATCAAGAAATTCATATTCCCTCCCACATATAAAGAAACATGCCATGAAAATTCATTCATGACATTTAAACATTCATACAAAGTTTCTGCCAATCCAGAAATATGGAACAGAACTTGTGGAGTAAAGAAGTAGAGCTGAAAGGGCAGTTTTAAGAGTGGATGTACTCGCTTTTTAAGTCCCCCCTCATGGAACAGAACAAAATACAACCCCACAGACTCCTGTTTTCATTTGACTTACCCAGCACCATTCAAAGCTGTTGCTGAGTGCGAACATCTCTAAGGCCGTTGAGAGGCCTGAGGGTCTGTAGCTTTCTCCTGCCCCAGTTCCAGCCAATCTGTGCTTCTTCGAGAAGGGGAAGTGAAGTTTAATTGTAAGAAGCTAATTTTCTTAAACTTTTCATTAGCAAGCATTTCAACAGAAATGAAGGTGACAGATGGTATTTCAACATCAGTAACCCAGTGTAAAAAATCTGTGTCACCTCCAGAGCACAGCTCCAGTCCTTCAGGTTACTCACCATTACTGTTATCTTTACTTGCAAAGAAGAGTTTGATTGGAAGAGATTTACAACAAAATACATTACGGGCCACTTGATAATGATTTAGAATTAAATATTTATAGTGGATGGTAAATAAATTGAAGAAAATATATTAAGATCGCAAGCTCTAATTATTCTGTTTTCATTGTTTTGATCAACTTTTTGAGAAAGCACTCTTGCAAAAAAAAAAATCGAGCACATGCCCTTTTTAAGAGATTAGGAATGACTGATGGCTAAGTATAACCTCTCCATGAAAACAGTTCTACTACCAGTTTCAAGTGGGTATATGATCAATAAGATTAAAGTAGCATTTCACAATATTGCGTGGTGTCAAAACATAAGTACAATTATATGACAAAACATAACTAGTCTCTGGTTTAGTGTTTGGTTGGGTTTTTTTCCCCTGAGAACACTCTCATTCACCTGTTTGGTCCACCAAGCAACAGAAGTAAGGTTTTTTTGTAGCAGCCTAAATAAACACAAGCAGTGTGTTTGCAGTGCACAATGCATGGCTCCAGAAGCAGCGTGAGTTAACCAGAGAAAAGCTTCAGACAAATGTCTCTAAGCTGTACTCAGTGCCTGCCTTACCCCTATGTGTATTGCACCAGGGCATTCTGTCCAGGCTTCTCTCTCAGACGCCTGCCAATTTGAATTTGAAACACTTGCAAAGCTCAGAAACTCTGAATCAGAGTTTAAAAAGGTGTCTAGTTTTGTTAGAGTAAACAAAGTTTAAAAGTCTAAGAGGGTAAAGCTTTCTGACAGAGAACCTGACTGTACAGTTAACAGCAACCCAGAAGTGCCTCCAGTGCCTTGCAAGCATCCATGAATCTTCATGTGCAGGGATAACCAGAGAAGATTGGTGGTACATTCACTACCTCAGCACCAGTCCAGTAAAGGGGTTTTACAAGGATGTTCAGCTGCTCAGTGAAGGCAGTATTTTTTGCAAGGGCTTATGCATTTCCCAGAATACTACACATTTACTGGCCTTTCCAAGTACAGCCTGGTCTCAGAACTACAGGAATTAGTAGTTAATGCTGTTTTCATTTCATAAGAGAACCTGCTAACGCAATTTTCCTCAACCCCCAAAATCATTCTGCCTTTCTTTGGAAGAAGTGCATCTCTTCACCTGCAACACATCTTATCTTTCACCCTGAAAACCCTTTACCTTTGCCAACGCAAACATTTCTGAAATATACAAAACAACATTAATATACACTAAAATTTGCCATTAAAAAAAAAAAGGGGGCTTTTATACATTGTTCAATTCTCTGTACAATTCATTAAGCAACTTTACTCTTTGAAAAGGAGCAGCTGCAAAATTTCCAGTCTGATGCGCGAAACCATAAGGGCTAACTTCAGATTTGAAGCATAGTTTGCTACAAAATACAAGAGATTTTGAGCACTTTTAGTAAATCTATATTTACAAAATATTACCATAACATGAAATGACGAGGTCCAAAATGGATTCAAAGATTATTTTTCTCTTAACTTGAACCCGCTCAGAATTAAAATGTCCCTGAACAATGTCTAGCCCTTAAAATGTACAGAAATTGCTCTAGAAAAGCAGCAAACATGTCAGCTCTCTGAAGCTCCTTTCCTCTGCAGCATTTCAAGTGAACTTTAAACCCCTGAATTTTATTACAAGGTTTTGTCTACAGTTTCCTTCTTCAAGGCTCGATTAGAATCACAGAATCCTTTAGGCCAGAAACACCTCTAAGGCAATCAAGACCAACTATAAATCTAGCACTGCTAAGTCCACCACTAAACCATATCCCAAAGTGCCACATCTACACATCTTTGAAATACCTCCAGAAATGGTGATTCAACCACTTCCTGGGCAGCCTGTTCCAAGGTTCAGCATGGCAAGAAGGAAGTTTGCTGTATTTTTATATTCTTGGGAAAACAAGAAGTGCTGTGAACACACCAAATGAACAGCTAACAAAGCTCTCCAATCTCAGAAGAGATGCAAAGTTTTTGAAATGGGAGATATTTTTGAGATTTTATTTTTATAGTTTTTCCTACAGAAATAAATAAAAAGTATTTTAACCTATGGCAACTTATTCCTATGGCAATAAT
Source organism: Falcunculus frontatus (assembly GCA_013398115.1). NCBI lineage: Eukaryota > Metazoa > Chordata > Aves > Passeriformes > Falcunculus > Falcunculus frontatus. The sequence continues at coordinate 3,118,370 of VZRV01009905.1, forward strand.
CCGAATTACTTTAATATTTCTTGGTTATTGTCACATCTGCCCAGACTTTTAAGTTGCCACATTATGCACTATAGCCTACTAAAAAAATTCTAAAATCCTAGAATTGGGTTCCAGTAACCACATTAAAACAAATTACAGCTGTTATTTTATCGTGCCATCAAATTTGCCAAAACTACATTTTCTAGTAACCACAGCAAATCAACATCATAACTTCTTTTTCCTCCTCTCATCACTCTTCAGCTTTCTGTTCCGCTAGCTCCTTAGTTTGGCACCCTTACACCTAATGCCTACACTTTACTCCCAGTCTGAGTTTATTAGTTTTTAACTTCCAGGTTTTGATTCCTGCTACCCCTTTCAATACCAAATGAAAGAGTTCTTCACTCTTAATCAAACCACCTTTGTTGTCTTTTGGATACATTAATCAGCTTCTAAAAAAAAAAAAAAATCCCCTACACCCACATCTCTTTCTTGCCCCTAAGTGTTTTTTGAGTTGCTCTCCCTGCGCCACGCTCTTTATTATTAATAATAATATTGAAAACTGAGTAAATGTAATTTTAAAGAAGCTGAAGAATCCTGTACCAAAACCACAATAAGATTAAGCACTTCGCACCTACAAAACAAGTTACGATCCCTGCTCCTAGGAGATCAAAGAGTAGACATAGGGCAGGCAGTAGGTAAAAACACTAGAGGGTCCTGGGCAGGCCAGCATTTCCAGCTAACTAACCCAGCAGCCAACACTGTACCAGCTTTGAAGCCATCAGTACCATGTGTAGAAAATAACATTCCTAAATTTTTCTCACTGTCACTCAGAGGTAAAAGCCAAACATCTTGCTTAGAAGGTGTCTGCAGCTCCATTGCTCATATTCTCACAGATTACAGTAGAAATTTTGTAGAGACTTCACACTTTGCTATAATAATGAAGAGATTGAGTCTTTTTAGAGCAAGAAGAGGTTAATTGCAAAGAAATTACTGTCTCCCTAGAAAAAGAAAGCTTCATTTCGTCTCTCCTGTTGGATTGTGTTAGCAAACAGAAAGTGAGGACTGTTTGATAAAATAAGATTCTGCTATCGTACAAAAGAAAAGTGCAGTTTAGGCTACTCAGAAAGTTATTAGTTTTGCTATAACTATTAGTTTTGCTATAACTATAACTAATATAGTTATTAGTTTATAAGTATTTGTCCTTATCAAGAAGGACAAGCATATTTAATATCCATATAGTCAAGAACAGCTAATTTGCGAGCACTGTTTCCAAAGGAATTATTCCCCCCACCCCCTTCCTTGCTACTGAAACAGTTTTCAAATGTTGCTTAACTTCTAGCCTTCAGTCACGATCTGCTTAATTTTTACTGTGAACAGGAGTTGTCTGTTGTGGTGATGGTTTGGGCAAGACGACAAAAATGTGGATAGGTAAGAATGAATGCAGCAAAAAGCTACAACAAAGGAGGTTATAATATCTTTTTAATTCTTTTACTGTATTCATAATGAAAGTTCATGATGAAAGAGAAAATTGCTACCTTTCACTAAATAACTCTTCGACCAGAAAAGTTTTTCAGCTTCCTAACAAGCATTTCTTGACTCACAAAATGCTTCGCTCTCCAGAAAATGAAATTACTAGAAGAAATGCCAGAACAGTAAAAAAAAAATCTCTTCTTTTATTTACTATTTCTAGGGCTTTATTCTATTTAAACTTAAGGGGAAGGAAGAAAAGCGTAAAAAGGCAATTATCTTTCAAGCAAGGAGAAAAAATTTTCAAATATGACATTCAGTCATAAAAATATTGCATTTGCTGTAGCAAAAGGAAAATCAAACCACGCGAGCCCTCAGGTCTGGAATGCTGATCCCGAAGTGACCAATATGCTTCCAGGGAAAGGCCAATAGAAACAAACTACACTGCAAACTATGGATTGTGCAATGCAGAGGAAAAATTGTGCAAAGAGAAAAAGTGCTTCCTGACCCTTGCAGCAATCAGCTTACTCCTCGAAGCATGAGATTTGATTACCTTCATCTCAGTGGGTGCAACCATGAATGTCACTGTGTACCTTCTAATGCCCAGAACATTCTAGCTGAGAAAGGGACGACGACGTAAGAATTTCTAGAGCATTTCAATTGTGCTACCTTGGCAATAACTGCAGCGAGAAATCTATAGCAAAAACATGCAAAAAACAGCATCAAGTGCATGAAAATATAATTGCATTTAGATCTTCTTTTTTGAGGAAAAAATATGCTGTAAATTAATTTCACACTAACAAATCCCGCGATAATTAAATTCCCCATGCCAGAAAAGCAAAAAAACCCAAACCCAAAACCAAAAGCCCCAGTGAAGATATTTATCTCATAGAAGCTTTAGGAAAATCCATACTTAGGTATCTGACATGTGGCATATACCCCTGTGGTCTGTCTTAAAACCTGAGTGCAGATTTTTGCCAAAGCCCCAAAAAACACCCCCCATCAAAACAATCAAATAGGAACACTGGCAGTTGAACATCTGTGTCCTGCTCAAAGATATACTGAAAAATACATGAAGTCTGACATACCTTAACTACAGAAGAACTTCAGGCATGCAGTGATAATGGCTTATGAACATCTTTAGACTACTGTTCTGTTTGGTAGCACTGTTTTTCCTCAGTGCACAGCATTAATTTATCATTCCTCTGACAGCTACAAGCCTCAACACTAGCTTCAGCTTCAGCTTCAGCTTCAACCACCTACAAGCCTCAACCACCAGCTTCAACACTAAACAATTTTATTTGAACCTATATGGAAAGAAGGCAATAAATGCAAGAAGTTGTACTAGTTCTGTGTAAATCAGATAACATGGTCCAGTACCATTTCCCAGCAGGAATGAGAGTTTTAAGGGATGTTGAGGGTAGAAACAGTGTCACATGCTGAGCAGAGAGCTGGACACTGTAGGCACAGATCAGAGAGCATTAGGGCTACTCAGGCGAAATGGTGAGCTTCTTACTCATGACAAATACTAGGTTTAATGAACTCCTAATCTCCCATTAAATTTACTAACTCCAGTTCTGGAAAGTCAAAGGTTTTCTGGATCTCGTTTTTAATTTTTACATTTATCTGCAATGTTACTCTCTCCCAGAAAAGCTGGCAGTCTGTTTGTGGGTATTCCTTCTCCTCTGTGCACATATGACATGTACTAAAACTTGAATAAGAGGGCAGTTGGAGGTTACCTCAGCTTTCAGAGTTACTAAGGAGGAACTGTGGCCTGATGTTTTCTCCTCTTTGTAAACCTGTCAGTGTACTAGGAATAAGGAATGTCAAAGTACCTTACTGTACAGGAAGAGGAGGATTGACCACTGTGTCACCGTGTTCCTGTCTGATGTCATCTCCAAGACAGAGAGGACAAAAAGAAAATCCTCTTGTTAACCAAGATATACAAAGGAAGCTATTACTGCAGAAATCAGAATTACTACAGTGTTTGCTAAGACGAGTGCCTGGGCAAGTACTCATTGAAGACATTCTGTTCAATGCCTTTTTAACAGCAACAGTAGCACAAGATTAAAAAATTTATAGTTAAATATCCCACTCTTTCCTGATTCAGAAGTTTTAGTGATGAGGCTTATGGATATGTTGCATTCTAGCTTCCATGTTACTAAAACACTACACCAACCTTCCTCTTAAGTTTTACCTCCTCTACTCTGCAAGTCCACCTCTGTAAAGCAGTTACCATATGCTCAACTCACAGCTTGCACTTGAGCTTTCTCTATTTACACAGGATCTAAACATACACTTAAATGCTTTGCTGAAAAAGAGATGAATTTTTGAGTCATGGACATTTTGGAATCAAAGTCAAAGAATTAAGAAGTCCAAAACCTGGATTTGTGGACATACAAAAGTAGAATGGCATGCCTGTAACACTGCCTTGTGAGCCCTTGCTGGGGTGAATGTGTGCTTGAGAGGACCAAAAAGAAATGGCAAAATGTCTTCTTGTTGCCCATGGGTATTTAATGCAGCGGAGTGAGGGGAATATAATCAGCATTAAAGTGCTCTTCATAAATAATGGACAGTCTAGCAGCTTTTATCTACTCTGCAGTTTAAAAAAGTTTCTCCTGCTGAATATTTCATGAGCAAAAGGTCATTTATTGTGGCTTTTAAATTACACAATTCAAAAACTGTTAGGAAAAAAAGTTCTATGTTGCAATGCAATAATGGTGAGTTTTGAGTATCTGGAGAAACATGGGCAGCCTTAAATACATATTTTAAAACCTCCCACGTACAAACTAACAGGGACATCTTTGCCCTGAACTTCAACTACTGATTTTTAAGATGTCCATTCCTATTCAGCAATACAGCATTTACTCTCAAGTGAAGATTAAACCTGGGTATACATTCTCCTGAGATGTCAGTTCTAGTTTGCAGTTCTTATCAAAATATACTGCTGATCACAGGTCATTTAAGATGTGCATCTGTAACGGCCATTTTCAAGGACTCTGTTTTCTACACATTATTTTAAAGGTGTATTTTATTAAAGCCTTTTAAAATGACAATTAGAGTTCCACATAAACAAAACCACTAAGGAAGTACACTGGTGAACAGGTGAATTGTCAAGATGAGTTAGAAGTAACCTTAGCTCTGTCCCCTGTGAATATAAGTCCACAACACAGTCCTATTGCTGCATCCAGAGACAGATGTTCTGTGGGTATAGATCAGCATGGCTTTACAGAAGTCAGTCATGCTACATCTGGTTTCTATCAACAGAAGCACCAGTACACTTCTTAGCATCACAACCTTTACAATATTCCACACCTCCAAATGACCGCCACGGGAGCCTGCTGCACATCAGCACACTGAGCATGCCAGAGACTTTCAGCCTCAGTAACACCAAAAGAAGTGGCTTCAGAACAGAAGCAGGTGACATCCCTCAGGGCAGAATTATGCTCAGGGAACTTTTCAGTTTTCTTTCTAACCCCACACTTCCAAACCATACAGCTACTCTAACAACAACAAAAAAAACCCAAATGAAAACCACACACGCACCCCCCATCAAAAATAACAAAAACCAACCAACCAACCCACAAACAAAACAAAAAACAGATTTAAAAATATGATAATTCACTTTGTTTTTATAACTAAGATATTTTCTACATATGGTAACTGAGCTCCAAATCCTCTTATTAACAGTCCCCACTTTTATAAAAAAACAGATAAGGAAAAAATTAAAACATGAAAGGAGCTATCTTCAGAAGTTACAAGCAGTCAGGACAAACAGTACCATACATGGCAAATCATCTACATATAGCCCCCTGCATAGAGATGACAAACCTGTCTGTGGCAAAAAAAGAAGTTTATTTATCGAATGCCTTATGACACTGCAAGGAGGAAATCTGAGACACCTGGATAACCTCTAGATCACTCATCTTTCTTAGCAACAAATTCCAGTGAAAGTCACATGGAGTGATGGGACATGCGTTAAAACACCATGTACAAAGCTGTTCTTTGGATTTCAGATATTTTTCTGTGCATTTGTAAAAATAAAATTGATCTTTAGCACTTATTTCAAGTAGGCTTACAGCTTTGTTGAGATCATATGTCCCTCCTACATCTACCAGCAGAAAAATTCAGACAGATCTGTCATGCGTGATTTGGCATTAGACACCTCAACTGCAGCAGTAAGGTTATTTTAAAGAGTCGTGTCTGCTACAGTCTGAACCTTATACAACACACTATCATTGCCAAACATCTAAAATAGTTGCTAAACTCTTTATTTATAGACATAGTGAATGCGGTCCTTAATAACTCTGGTTTACTTAGGATGGTATTCAAAAGCCAATATAATCTCATTTATCTGGGTCTGTCAAACACAAATATCAGTTTGGAAGCTGCAAGAAATGCACAGGTTTTTTCCTGGCCCATTGCACAGAGACAGATTTTTTCTTTGGTCAATAAATTCTCTCAAGACATTACATTTAAAAGCTTCAGGTGTATCAACAGTCAAATCATACTTTTAAAACAGCTTTTGATGCCTGTTGCAGAGCTAGTAGGAACAATGATACCTATGGGCTCTCTTGCTGCCTTTTACATTGCTGTTCTCTCATTACATTTCATGGACTTGGGTGTAAAGATAAAAGAAAAATATCTTTATAAGGGAGAAAAATTCAAAAGGAAGATGTCTCTGAGGGAAGCAAAGCATCTCAGTTGTGCCCCCTGCTTCTGCAAGGAGGAAATGAAGCTTGTTGGTAAAGCTTGCCAAAACAGCTTGCAGCTGGATCTAAAATTATTGATGGGTAACTGAAGTTTATATATATCGATAAACACCAACACTCTAGACTAATGAAGATGCAGAGATGCTCTTCTGTTTGATAGTATCTAACGATTTGTCGAGGGACTGTAATTGAAGCCAAAGACAGCTTATTTAGTCTGTATTAAAATACAGTATTTCGTATCACACTTTTAGAGTAAATGATACATCTAGAATCTGATAGTTAAATAAAGCTTCAGATATCAAAGAGAAAATGGGATGTGTCAGTTTAAATGAGCAATCCCACAAAGAATGACCATGTTACTTATATAAAACCAAGCTATGGACAAAGTTGTGGAATGGAACAACCATAAAGTCTCCTACACCGAATCACCTGAAGGGAAACAAACTGATTCCTCTAGAAATTGTGCGATTTCCCTGCTTCTTATAGAAGACAGTCAAAGAATAGGTGCCCATTTCCCCTATTCCACCCTCATCCCTGGTATGCCACAAACTAGTAAGAGAGAGAAAACAGATGTAGTCATTCTGAGTGCCAGTGTTCAATGTGTAACTATACCAAGAAACGCTTCTTGGAAGAAAATTCTTGCACTGAAAACACTCAGGTGTCACTGAACTCACTCCACAGTTCTTAGAGGTCAAACAGATCAACTTACGTAGCTCTCCTACTTTCAGAATTTCACACAGCATCTTTGTCAGTTCAATGCTGCTTCGGCCAAATGGGCACTCATGCTTGTCTTCTCGACTGCTGTTCTCCAGGACAATCTGAAGGTGGAATCAAAACAGAAAATAATCAGTTTGAAGAACCCATGAGTTGCAACACTGTTCTCCACATCCAACATTTACAAGACATACCAGACTGAGCTAAGGAAATTGTATGTGGAATTTAGGAAAATGTATTTTCATGTCTTCCCCACAGCTAAATGACCTATGCCATTTATGTCAGGGCTTCAAACTGAAAGAGAGTAGGTTTAGATGAGATATTAGGAAGAAATTCTTTACTGTGAGGGTGGTGAGGCACTGGAAAAGGTTACTCAGAGAAGCTGTGGATGCCACATCCCTAGAAGTGTTCAAGGCCAGGCTGGATGGGGCTTTGTGTAACCTGGTCTAGTGGAAGGTTTGCCTGCCCAGAGAGGTTGGAACTAGATGATTTCTGAGGACCCTTCCAAACCATTTTATGATTTTATATCTGAGGCAGTCAGCAACACATAAGCAGTGCTGCTCCATGACCAGCTGGGAAGTTTTGCCATTGCTATGCAATGTTGCTGCACTGCCCTTGGCTTGGAGAAACTGAAGTAGAAGCCAAAGAGAAAGAAACCATTTCATTTTAAATGTGCTGGTTAACGGAAATTAGGTAAAATTATTGATAGGCATGAACACACCTAGAAGGAGCTATAAAACCAAATTGGGACAGAATTTTCATAGTTGGATTCAGTCTTCAAAGAAGGCTCTAGTGTTAAAATCAAACAGAAGCTCACAAAGGAAGAAAACGTCTGCATTCTCTCTATTATGAAAAGAACTTGTGTGCATGTGCAAAACATTTCGGGGAACTATCACTCTCGTATCAAGCCCGTGAAAGCTGCAAAAATTTCTGAAGGAGAGCCTTTGCATTCTCTATTGAGTGACACTGTAAAATAATTGGGAGAAAATAACTCCTTCCACATTTTTATGCCCATTAAGTTCTGCCGTATCTGATACAGTTGAGATAAAGTTTTCCCTGGAACTACAACTAAATAAGAAATTAAAAGTTATAAAAATACTATAGATTTCACTGAAGCAGTGAGCCTGAAAAAAGAGCAAAATAGGGGCTGGAAAAAAATGAAATGTTCGAAACAAATTTGCAGTAAGAATTGTGTTTGCGGAACAAACTTTGCCACTTCACAAAAAGAAAAACTGCATCCTAAACAGCTGCTGCATAGCCTAGGGATGAAGGACAGAAGAAGAAAATGAATTTCAAAGGTAAGAGATTTTGCCAAGTATGAGAGAATCCCAGAGAATCTCTAATTTTTTCTCACAAACAGGTGTTTAGATACTGCTCTCTGCTTTGCATTCCTCCTGTCTTGTTAGCTCCCATCTTCATCGTGGCTTTTTTTTGTTTGGTTTTTTTTGTTCATCGGGGACTTGTTTTTGGTTTTTACTTGTTTGTTCTAAATATTTCAATTTTTACAGCAAAGAAAGCTTCGCAAAGGGCTTCAAGGCTAGAATTTCACCCAAAACCAGGAGGAAAGGTGGAAGGAGAGGAGCAGATCAGTGCTGGATGCCACTAAAACTTTTCCCTCACTCCCCAGATCTTGGTTTTGACTCTTTAGGTCTAGAAGCCTTTCCTGTGAAGCAGTTACAGGTGGGAAAAGAGTGAAAACCCTAAGGCAAGTAGGAAAGTTATGTGCTTCACACAGCATGCCAAAGTCTCTTCACCAAGCATCTATTTTAGTCCTACTGTACGAAGGGCAGCCTCTAGCTGCTCCCAACCCATCACCCAGGGGTGTAAAAGGATAGATGCTCTCTGTGTTATGAGAAAAAGCACGATCTCTTCCTTGGTTTTGTTTTCCAGCGGTGGTGTTGTTTCCTTTGACTGCTTACACTTCCCACAGAAGTGCCATTAGGGATATGATATATACTTTACCACCACAAATTTTTACTGGCTTTTTCCAATAGTATAGAGTCATGTTCCAGAGTCTGCCAAGAGGACTTTTCCTTCTAAAAGTTTTCGTTTAAATGACATACAATTGCTCCATGTCATCTCTGGGTAACAGTAAATCAGAGAAACACCCCTGCTATTTTTGTTTTACGTTGCTGCAGCCACTGTTCAAGAAACATGTGAATATGATTTTATATTCTGGATGAGTCATCCTGCTTCAGTCTCTCTCATGGAGGATAGTGCTACAGCTCTACACCCAAAAGCAGGAGCAATGACAGAGTAGCACAAGCACAATGGAAAGCTGTGTGTCTCAATACCTCCCGAAGATCACTTCTCTCATCCTTTTTATTACCCTTTTTTATCTATCACATAATAAAACATAAAATCTGCATATTGAAGCAGGGGGTTGCTTCAACACAGGTTTAGATACAGCAGAGAAACACTGGTAATAAAATCAATGGAGAGGCAAATTGAAAGGGCAAGGGAGAGGGAAAAGGAAGCATTGGGATGTATTCCTGCTCGCTTCTGGCAAATGCACTTTGTTGAGTGTCACATTAACCCGACATATTAACATTTCATGAGCACATAAATATTTAATGGTGACACCATATATGCATATAATGTAAGACAGAATTACAGGAATCAATAAGAATGCCAGAGAAATAGTTAAGGCACTGTGTATTGCTATACAGCAAATTAAATGGCAATTTGAGTAATCAATATGTAAAGCAGTCTTGAAATGATCCTCAGACACACTCTCTACAAACATCAGGTTTTTTAGCATTTGCTGTGCAAAATAAAGCAGTGCTGCCATGTGACATTTCTTTAAGAAAGGAAGATGGACGGCCCTTTACTGCATCTAAATATCTGTAAGCAAAATTTGACAGATATGGATCTTCTGCAAGAAACAGCAACAACAAAAAGGGAAAGAAAAAAAATAGGTTCTTATAAATATCCAGAAAAAAATCATTCCTAGTCTTGGCAACAGATTTACAACATGTGTTATTATATTTGTAATACTCTTTTCACGACTTCACGACTCATATCCTGTTCCAAAATAAAATGCTATAAATAGAGCGGATAAGGGCATGATTTTAATGTTATTTCCTTTATCACTCTGGTTACGGAGGAGAAATAAGCAGGAGAAATAAGAATGGACATGTTCACTTCATAAACTGGTGGAAACAATACCAGGGAAAGAAATATAATACACAGCTCAAGACAGAAAATATGTTCTTATATCTGTAGAGCATACTCCTGGCTTGAGTCACATTTCTATCACAACAGTTATTTTACCACTGGAAGGGAAGTAATGAGGAAGTTGCAAGCCCACACAACCTTCCTTTACATGGAAGTCTATCATTAATGCTCATTAAGTGCTCCACCCTATTATCTTCCTCCTCCTCCTGCCCATCACAAATCCACAGTGAGTTGCAGATCCACCAGACATTTCACAATCAGCAGCTACAGTGGTTAAATTTTGCTTGAGGTAAACAAATATTTAAAAGCAGAGACCACGGACATTGCAGTTGAACTCCTGGCACCACAGAATCACAGAATCATTTAGGTTGGAAAGGAGCTTTAAGATTATCCAGTCCAACCATTAACCCAGCACTGCTAAGTCCACCACTAACTACGCCATGTCTCTAAGTACCTCATCTACATGTCTTTTAAATACCACCAGGGATGGTGACTCAACCACTCCCCTGGGCAGCCTGTTTCAACCATTGACAACACTTTCTAAGATGAAATTTTTCCTGTTATCCGACCTAAACCTCCCCTAGCACAACTTGAGGCCATTTCCTCTTGTCCAGTTGTTTCTTCTTTGGGAGAGGAGAACAACTCCTACTTTGCTACAACCTCCTTTCAGCGAGTTGTAGAGAGTGACAAGGGCACCCCTGAGCCTCCTTTTCTCCAGGTTAAACAACCCCAGCTCCCTCAGCTGCTCCTCACAGAACTTGTTCTCCAGACCCTTCCCCGGCTCTGTTGCCCTTCTCTGGACAAACTCCAGCACCTCAATGTCCTTGTAGTGAGGGGCTCAAAACTGAACGCAGGATTTGAGGTGTGGCCTCACCACTGTTGAGTACTGGGGGACAATCACTGCCCTGGTCCTGCTGCCCACACTATTGCTGATCCAAGCCAGGATGTTATTGGCCTTTTTGGCCAACTGGACACACTGCTGGCTCATATCTTGTCTTCCTTCAGTACTATCATGACACTGGCCTACTTGGCTGCCCTTTATTCTGATACTATGAATCTACTTCTGCCAGTTATTCCTTTCTTCAGTCCTTGTGAAGTTACAGAATTCGGTAGGTCCAACATGGAAATGTAGCTTATAATACTCTAGATGTTACACAGTCAAAAACCAAAATGAGCTCACAGTACAGGAGTATTAAATTCTGCAGATCCTCTTCTCTTCCTCTTGTGCCTTTGATCAATACTGCCTATTACCATGAGGCAGAAAAAAAATCCACCATAACGTGTAATGTTCAACAACAACATATTTTTTTTCTTTAGGGAAAAGCAAAAAAAGTCCAGACAAAAATCTTGATAGAAAAACAAAATAAAATTACCAAGAGAGGGCAGACAGGAAAAGTCTGAGTGATGTTCTTTAAAAAATGAACAAGAACAAAACCATAGCTGCTCAGAAATGGAAGGAAAAAAGACAAAATGAGTGAGAGAAGCATAGAATAAGAAGAAAATGAAGAATTAGGTTAATTGACTAGCAGAGAGGAGAAAGGAAGAGGTTTAAAATGTTTTTTTAAAATGTAAGGAGGTGAAATTTTTAGGAAATCATTGTTATCCATTTTCTTGACAGTTCTACAGATGCAACTCTGTAGCCTGTTAAGGCATGGGAATTTGACAGTATTTGTAGTAGAATACAGCTCTGTACAGGTTGTATTATTTTGAATTACCTACTATATACATCCATCTATCTATGGAACTAAATCCAGCTGGTGTCCAGTAACAAGTGGTGCACCCCAGGGCTCAGTATTGAGTCTAGTCTTGTTTAACATCTCTGTCAATGATTTGCATGAGGGGATCGAGTACCCCTTCAATCAGTTCACAGATGATGCCAAGGTGGATGGCAGTGCTGATCTACTGGAGGGTGGGAAGGCTCTGCAGAAGGATCTTGACAGACTGGATGGATGGGATGAGGACAATTGTGTGAGGTTCAACAAGATACCTACCAATGGCCTGGCCATAAAATAAATCTTAAAATTCATTTTTAAATCTAATTTTTATTTTTTAAAAATAAATAAATAAAACTTATAATAAAGAAAATAAATACATAAAATACAAATATGCAAAATAAGTAAATAAATAAAGTTACTTTTGAATTTAAAATCAAATAAATTTAAGTATCATGCCAAGATCACAGAGGAATATTGCAAATTCTCCAGTAGCAAAAAATCTCCTAACAAGACACCAACCTCAAAATCAAAAAGATTTTCTAAATTTGTGGCAGTGTGCCTTTATGATTTTCCATTGAATTATTCATTGAGTCTGTCACTACCTCAGAAGCTCAAAATAGACCCTCAGGAAGGCAATGGACTAAGTGAAGGATTTTCCACACTTGACTACCATGGGTTTAAAAGCCTGCATCAGCTTCAGTAATGAAGCTCATAACTTCAACTAAGAGTTAATGACTGACAAAAGGCAAAATTTTGAAGACAGGTATCTTCAAAAGCTTCCTCATCAAAATCCAGGAGGCTGAAACCACCAGACAGAAATATTTCTCCTTCACTGAGAAGAAATATCGACTTAGTCAGTCCCTTAATCCTTCACATTAAAGATGAAATTGTCTCAAAGCATATTGCCCATGGCAACTGCAGATGTAATTCTCAGATTCCTGAGCCAAAATCAGAGCTTGGCAATGAAATAGAGATTCATTGTGATTAGGAAATAAATACAGAACTGAAAGGCAAGATCCACTGTAGTTGCATTAATACTTCTAATAAGTCCCACAGCAGGCAATTCAACGAATATTGCTGCACTATTAAAGAGGAGCATTTCCACAGACCAATTTTGTAAAATGATCCTGTCTTAATAGAGAACAAGCTTTTTAGCAGTCTGCTGCAGGTTAATATCAAGAGGTTCAGAGAGCTAGTTAGTAGAGATCATAAAAACCTCCTTAGACCCAAAATGAAAGGTCAAGCAGCATTTAAATACCCAGAAATTGCAGGGATTCTCTTCCTTTTCCTGACACTCCTTTTCTTTTTCCTAAGCCTACTTATCACATATGGTAGGCTTCACCATTCCGTCTCTAGGTGCTTTAGGTAACTCTAAGAAGCAAGTCCTTAGGATATGCTTCCTGGGAAGGATAAGAGACTCTGCTGCAGACAAACTTAGTTTCCATTCATCCTCATCACCATCTTCGCTTTCTTCCTAAGGTAGCCTGTCATTTGCTTCAGCTTCAGCAACAGTCTTCTTCCAACATCCTTCACTCTGCACTGTCCCCTCTGATGCTGTATTTTTTATTTCCCATGCTTCCTCTCTCCCTTATCTCACTCTTCCTTGACATTCCTGAGTCATTATAGAAATTTCTCATGGCAAAGCTAAAATAAAGCATCAGTTATTTCTGCCTGCCTCCGGAAGACACTAGAATTGCCATTTAAACCAAGATCTGAAAGAGAAGTTGAGACCTTCTACCAATATTGAAAAACAAGAAGAAAGGAGCCACTGACATGAGATGGCTTAACATTTCCAAAAGTTGAGTTTTTTCTGGAAAATTATGATGAAGTTACACTTTTAAAACAAATCTAGTGTCAAATTATCTCAAATTAAGTATGCATGGTTCTGCAGGTGCTCACCTAGCAATAAATTTTATTTCCCACACAAACACCTTAGCATGAAGCATGACTGTAATTTTTATTTTCCATCTAAAGAGAAATATGCAGTGTTTTGTCTTGCATCTTCCTCCTTTCTTTGCCACCAAAGAACCAACCAAATAATTGTAAAGCGTGATGGTAAGGCCCAAGATGAGCAGGCTCCGTTGCCCTGTCATCTTCAGAATCAGCACCAGGATGTGCTCTTCACTTTGCACAGTCACAGGTATGTGAGAGGGATTTGGCGTTGAACTGGTCCAGTTTGAAAACTACCAGCCAGGTATTGCTCTCGCTCCGTGTCCCCCACAAATGTAAGAAGGCAATGCTTTTCCTGCAGTTCTCTTCTTGCTCACCAGTGGTGGAGGCAGAAGTCAGAAAACTGCAGTATCTGCAGAATATAGCAAGTTTTTGCATTTTCTTTTCTTTCATGATGTAAAACAGGCCCTATAGGTGCCCTAATATCATTGTGGTATGGCTATATGAGAAAAACATCAACCTTTACAGCACATCAATGAGCTCGGCAGCCAGAGTCACATCACAAATGCTCTGGACAGAGAGTAAATGTGAAAACCTGTGACAATCCAGAGCTAGTTTTCTCTCTTCATGCATACACATCTCAGCTTTGCAGGTGGAGGGACTGTGGCTCCACAAAAACTAGCCCAAACTTTATATGCTACTGCTGAAACCCATGGTGTGATTCAAAACCTTTTGAAGACAGTTGCTAGGCTTGCAACAATTTCTGGGCCCTTTGGATCAGGACATCATTTAGACAAGAGCTTCCATAAACTTGGGAATGTTTGGGTGTCCCAGGAATGGTGGAAAGTGATCTGAACACATGCAGGACTGTAAGATGCCATGTGTATCCCACTGCACACTCCACACAGGGCTGTAGAAAGAGTGCCATGACTCCCTTACAATTCTCTTCCTCAGTGCTAACTTTGCCTTCATGCTGCTAACAGCCACTCCAGGATTTTGCCTCTTGAACTGCAGAGGGACCCATCTCAATTCTGCCATCAGTGATGGAGGCCCTCAGGGCTGTCATGTAAAGGAGAAACATTGTGTGATATTTGGGAAGGAACAAAAGGCAGGCAGAAAGACACTTAGATACACGAGTGGAAGGTAAAAACAGAGAATGGAAAGCTTGGCAGAGAAGAGACAAGAACACATTGATAGGCTTGGAACCTGGCTTAGGCAATTAGGTCTCTTAGAAAACTGCATTCCTTCACGAGACTCACCGGGAAGACTCATGTAAAAAAGCTCACTTTTCTCTCTACCTTCTACAGAACAAAAATAAATTACATCCCTTTTCTTACCATTTCTGGGAGGGGAGGAAAGCATGGCAGAAATCAAGCTTAATTTTTTTTCAGAAAATGCTGAAATTATATGTTGGACTCCTCGTATCTGATCAGGATAGAGTGAGTAGGAATGAGGAGACTCTGTGAATTGACGGAAGGATGTGTAGGCAGCCTCCTATACAACAACTGCATGGGTTAGAAACTATACGGCAGACAGTCTGACTGTGACTCAACCCATTTGAGTTCTGAAAGGTCTCTGCAGGATGCCAGCAATCTTCCTGCCTGCATCACTGGCACTTGCAAACAGCACCTGCTCCTCCACTCTGACTTCTGAAAGCTTCAAATGCAAAAGAGCTCCCTCCTCAGCCTCCCCAAATGTAGCTGCTGGGGGAGAAGTGTCCCTGCATTATAGCTGTGTGAATAACTAAATTACCAGCTCAGCAAATTCAGGGGAAGGGGGATTTTCTACTACTACTGACCAAAACCCAATTCAGCTTCTAATTTTCAGGTGATCAAAGTAATTCTTGGTGCAACTAAAGTCAACATTTTGGGTTTTTTATTTGGAACACTAATAACTTAAAAAATTTGTTTTAAATGCAAGAACAGAAGATCTAAGAGCATACCACTAAGTTTCTTATGCATCACTCACAAAAATGTAGAAGCATTGGATACATTATAAAACATACCAAGGGATTGATAAGCCAAAATTTTCAGCATGTATTTCAACACTGCTTTCCCACCCTGGCGATAATATTTTATGTGGAAAATTTTACATGCAACGTCAAACAAATATTTGAATCAAATAGATAACATCAGTAGGAAAAGGGATAAACTTTCTCTTCTGCAGATGAGACTTGAATTTCAGGATACAGTAAAATGATATTTCTTCCTATAGATGAAGAGCCTACTAATCTAATAAAGGGCAAAGAACAGGACATAAACTTGGGCAGCCAGCTGGAATGAACCCAAAATAGGTGCCCAGCCAATGTTCAGACACAAAGCTGCTTATTTTATGTGCATTTTCTGCCTGAAGCACCAATCCCTTGTGCTTAAACAAAATAACGAGACACAGTAGGTGTCTTCTCAAAGCAGAATCTGACCCCAAAGCAGCAGTGAGTCCTGCTAGAATATAGCTGGTCAGAAACACAAAAGAAAAAAACAGACAAGGCACCAATTTGTCAGTCATCAAAACCAAATTCACTGGAATGAGAAAGGTTTTTCCAGAAAAATTAAAAGGCACATTGCTACAAGTTACCAGTAAGAAAAATTTCAAGATGTCTGTACTGAATAAAGTCTGTCTTCAATGGTAACTTATAATTTTATTTTTAAAAATAGTAGAATGTGAAGCTGAAGTAGTTTTGGAAAGGAGTAAATTGAAACTGGGGGAACATGTGACTTGTCTGCTACAAAAGAACAAAAAAAATTATCTGTCACAAAGCTTTATTCCAATCATTTTCTTCTCTGTTAAATTTAATTATACACTCTAGCTGTCCTATAATTATGGTGCTTGGGAAGCTGCCAATTATTTCCTGTGGAAAATTTTTAAATTTCTTGCAGAGATTCAACACTACTTCCATCAATGGATTCCATATACTATGTCATCACCTTTTAAAAGCCAACCCTCTGATGATAGTGATTGATTATTTAAGTGCAACATGAAAAAAAACCCAGTGCGTATCAGTCACTGATAGCACCTGACAATTAATTTTAAAAGAGAAAGAAAAGATAACTCAACGGGAAAGTAATTCAATAGGACACTTTTTAAAAATCCAAATGATAACTAACAACACCACACAGTCAAAGAGAACATATTTGGTTTTTTTCCCATTCACTAAACAACCTTTCTACTAGAGGCTTCAGTCATTTCGTATGGCAAACAAAACCCTGAGATTCAAAATCTATTAACTCAAAGTTTGTATAAACACTGTGTTTATCTGAAGGAAGACAGCAAGTAAAGAAAACATATTACTGCAATTTCAGAAATAAGTATACAATGGGAAAAAAGTGAATGAAAGAAGTGGATTGTGGGGAAGTAGGTGAAAAAGAATAAAACAGGGGGGAAAAGTGCAGTTATTTTTGTTTCCTCCTTCACTGTGTGACACCCATATTTCCACCCTGAAATGCCTTTTGCTTTCAAGATGCAGTTACCCATCTGCTCCAGTGCCTTCACACCCATGTTCTTTAGAAAATTTCAATTGTATTTACTCTTCCTACTTTAGTGCGCTAAAGTGCATTAGTTTTCTACTGGTCTTTGAAGCCCCACTGCCAGCCCCCAAAACAGCACTTCAGTTTCAGACATCCTTCCTACCTAGCTAATCCATTTATTATGCAAATTACTTCTATGCAGAATCTCTTATAAGAGGCACAGCAAGGATTGAAAAGGGAAGAGATTACTTATTGACCGTATTCTCTTCCAACTTCTGCTTATCCATTATTTTCATTAATACAAGAACTAAGGGTCATGCAGCTCGGGCATCCTAAGAGTCACAGGTCAGACTGCAGGGAGCTGTGCTGCCCATTAAAATGCAGCACTGCCAATACACTCAGTGAAACCATTATGACTTCCTGATAGTGTCTCTGCTTAACACATCACATTCTATCAAGGAAAACTTCAGATATTCCCAGTTTGTTTCAAACCAGCTCTGATTTTCAGCCTCAGTTTCTAATTACTGCATAGCAGAGATAATATCTGGGGCTTAGGAATTAACCCCATGGCACAGGAATCAATTGCATTGCAAAGAGCCAAGTTGAAAATAATCTCTCCTCCTAGGAACCAAACTATATTCTAGTATCAACAATGAAAAGAGAAGAGCTTCTGTCAAAGTTTTTCAGGATGCAAGTGTATAGCTGAATGTATAGCTAACAATTTCTTCTGGAAACTTTAGCTTGACCACAGGAGGAATCTTATTAGGGTACAGGAGTAGAAATACATCTGAAAAAATAAGCAAGGTCAACAGGCTGTGCAAGTAGAGCAAATTGGTGTTGCGGGAGCTTTGGGAGCCGAAGACCGTGAAGGAAAGGTAATGTTAGGTGTGAAATAAGGAACTTGAAAAAGGAACAGGCATGTCAGGGCCCACAGGAAACTACTGTACACCAGCTAGAAAGTCAAGGAGATGAAGAGATAGAAAGTAGGTGTCTTTTGCAATCAAAGACTATCAACGCTGTAGGAGTTGCACAACCCCATCATCTCAGAGGTGTTCCTACTGCGCCAGCAATGCTGTATAAACACTAAGTAGAACTCCTCAGAGTGGTGGATAGACTAACATACTCCCAAAGCACATTTACAGTCCCCAAAGCAGCTTTAGGCAAGCAATTGAATCTGAGAGTGCCTCCGTACAGCACTTCTAGTGGATGTGTACTCTTTCTCAGGAGGGAAATACATGAGGCACTCTCCTAACAGGAACCATGCAGGAATAAAAACAGGCAGCTCAAAACAACAAAAACTCTCAGTAATGCAGCAGCAAAAATGCTGCATTATAAAAACAGGGCTGAGCCAGCAGCAAAATCCTTTCCAAAAAATGGCTAATTACGTGCTTCACTGAATCCAATTTTTAAGACAGCATTTGTAATGTGAACATGAAAAAATAAGAAAAAAATTGAGAAATGTCAATGAAAGCTCTGTTTCAACAGAATTTCTGTCCTCTTTCAAAATTTTCAAGCTTCTTTAAAACATGTCTGACTCATTTGGAAGCACTGGCTACCTCTATTTCTCTAAACATAGAATTTTCAGAAGTATGAAGTAACATAGCCCAGATCTTATCAAGTTTTAATGAGAAACAGTAACCAATTCTCTTTTTGTAAACAAAAACACTATTCAGCATAGTTTATCCAGAAAACATGTTCTTTGTTCACTACCTGAGATATCCCTTCATTTCAGGGATTTATAGGGATTGATAAATACCGTTGTATCGCATACTATCACAGTGTCTTTTTTGAGAGTTATTATTAGATTCAGACTGAGGGGAAAGATCCATTTAAAGAGCAAATCCTACAATCTCATCATCTAGTATTATGTCCATGTATTCGGCAGGCCCTTTGCCCACCTGTTAGACCTTTGACACTGATTTACTTCGAACAGAAAACAGATGATAATATATATTAAAATATACATTGTCTATATTTTTCTTTTGTGTTTCTGACCAGCTATATTCACTCTTGACTTTTAGAGGAAATGATTGGTGTGTGTACTGCTACCTTGCTATACACAACCTTCTTTAAGCAGGTCTGCATGTGCGCGTTTTCTTGAGGACTTAAACCATCCCTACAAAATCCAGACACTGACTTTCTGGAGTACCCTCCACTCCCATCTGTGCTTGCTAGGTTTGTGCTGGGCAAATAATTGATTTCAATAAAGTTCAAGAAAAGTTGTTCTCTTTAGAGGCAAGTATTATTCAGCTGTATGCCTCTTATTCTAGGGATGCAACACATAACCTGCTCTAACTACCCTTGAAATAACTGATGTAGGAAATGTGGTGGGCAGGGGGCAAGAATGGGTTTTACAAGTGAATCATGATGCATGTTTTACTCCAAGCATTACCTCACCTACAACAGTAGTTTCAGTGGAAGCATCTTAACCCTCAGGACACTGCCAATGCAGTCACCTATCAAGGCATTTGATCATCAAAGCCTCCTTTCTACAGAAAAACTGTCAGTTTTTTGTAGACTTGGAGCAGGTCAGAGAATTCTGCATAATTACTCCTGTCTGAGTTTATGGTCATCCATTATGCCTCTGACAAAGGCACAGATTCATTTCTCTTCTCTTTGCAAGCCTAAGCAAAAAGAAGTATTTGCAAAAAGTAATATCTAGAATATTTGACTTGGCAATGACAGAAAAGACACCTCTACAGTTTTCTCCCAGAGCTTTTACAGACTTATGTCATGTTGTAGCGTCATGTGGTTTGTCCTCCTAGAGTTTGTTGTTAATGATATTGGGATTTTGAACCTCCTCTTTAAAGTCCACTGCAAACAGGATATAATCACTGTGAACAGGCAACTGCAAAGATCTCCATGACAAGAGGAAGCCTTACCCGAATATAAGCATCCTGGTGATGTTTAGCAAAGTACAGCATGTTGTCGAGGGCCAGCATTCCAGGAGGGGTCTGCGTGAAATCCATCGCTGGGTTTACATGATTCTGCAAAAAGAGAGCAAGAGCACTCAATGAGCACCTTTACAAAAGCTGTCAGTTCCCCAGTGTTGATGAGCACTGTGTTAGCCTGCTGTGTCAAAAAATGTCCAGCAATAGAGCTCTTTTTGTTGAGCAGAAAACTCTTAACAAGGAAATGACCTGTGCCTCGAAGAACTTTAAAACCAAGTGCAGACAGTATGAGGTTGGCATGTCAGTAATTCACCACTGCAGCTATGGAATGGAATGGAGTTTCCCAAAGGCTGAATGCTTTAGAAACATAGACATGCATGTCTTTCATGGCAGATAGACCTCTTGGTGGTACTACAGACTAAAAGTACATGAAAATACAGATATTTGAGCAAACAGATACCAAAACACCTATTTATACAACTGCTATGGAACGATTTCAAATAAACCACAAAACGGAGAAAAAAACTACCAGACTAAATAGCTGTATTAAGTCTGTTGGATCTTGTGGACTCCTGAACACAAAAGGCCTCAGACAAAATTTTATATGAAAATAAACAGATTCATCTTGTGGAATTCAGGTACATTTTTTGTTACATTCTGAACCTATGAATTTCATCTATGGGATTAATGAATGAACATACCAAATATAACCAGAACTCATTAGTTTCCACACGCACATACATATTTGAGATGTTCACAGGGTACGTGAAGAACTACAGTTGCCCAAAATATTCATTAACCCAGCTGATTTTTTGACTGGATTGAATTAAACATACATTTGGGTAAGTTTTATGTAGTTCATGGCTTAGATGTGAAAATTTGCCTAGCTACACCAAAGAAACTGCTCAGAAGTCCCAAGAATATGTCTCCATCAAAAAATGCCTCCCTTCTGCTATGCTCTTTCATCAGTATCAACTCTGCAATGTCTCCTGCTCCACCCATCATTCTGACACAGAAAGATTTCCCTGGCTGCTTTGCAGTGGCACTTCTATGCTGCAAGACCCAGCTGACAGGGACGTTAAAAGTACATTTACTACCAGAAAACTGGCAAAGATCAGCATAGATTTCTTCCATTACTCTGTTTCTGTCGTGTGCTCAGGGTCTGATCCACCTACCTCACTGATAAAAGCATGGGTTTTACTACTTTTCCTTCTGTTGAGTCTGTCAGGCCATAAAGTGGTAGAAATGAGTGATTCCACTTTTTTGCCCGTTTTATCTTCAGAGGTATCATACGTTAGTTTTAGCCAGTCAATAATTCACAGTCACATACAAGATTAAAAATAGTAGAAAGTAAAATTTATACTTCAAGGTGCCCGCTGCAACTTCAAAAACAGACAAATATATTAGTCTGAAGATGTCATGCACAACCTGGTGGTTGTACATTTGCAGCTTAGCAGTACTAGTGTACAAGCAAAACAATCACAAGCTCATTAGGGAATCAAGAGGACTCCTGGAACCCTAGATTTTATAAAGAAAGATCTATGTAATAGGTATTTCAGAAGGGTAATTGTAGTTTAGGAAAAAAAAACCAATGTCTTACTGAGTTGGAAGTTCCAAAAACTCCCCTGTAAGCTTTTTTTTCGCTTTCATCTGCTCATCTGAATGACAGACATTAGCCCTTCATGGCTATTTCCCCAACTCAACCTTTCATCTTCCACATTGATGCATTTATCAGTCAGAACATTTAAAATCAGTACAAAACTGATGCCTTTATCAGTCAGAACATTTAAAATCAGTACAAAAGTGCTTCACACACATCACAAGCCCTACAGACTTCAGCTTCTAGGAGGAGAAAATTTCCCTTCCTACAATTTTCAAGCATTTCAAAAAGGGCATTTTAAGAGAGGCTGAGTCTGGCAGACACATAAATGCCCCCCAGCCCAGCACGAGTATCTTACAGACCCTTCTATGCATTTGAAACTACATCCATTTTGGCCACAAAGTACAAGTCCTGAGGAAGAACTACAGCATAGGGCTGAACATGCACTTTTGGCTCCTATGCTATAGCACAGGTAGGGTACACTTGGATAAATACCTGACAAGCACAGAGAGTTTCAAGACCCAGCGATATTTCTCCAGCTATTAAAATACTAGTACTCATTTCACTGGCATTTACAATGGTAAATTAAAAGCAGAACACAAATAAAAAGGCTGAGCTACTGTTGCTTGAACAGTTCTTTCCTTTATCCCATTCTAAAACAACAAAAACCAGCGAGGACATGAGGAAGCTCACTGCATTTAGTAAGGATGACTCATTTTGTCTCTTACCATCATTACTAGTTCTGTGTTCAATCAGAAAAGCCATCTCTCCATCACTTTTACTTTATCTCCAAGTCAAGCCTATAAACCCAGCTATTTTCAGCTATTTTCAGTTTGTTTCTGTTTTTCAAAAGTTTCTGTCGCATGGGATCCCAGGATAACTAGGGTTTGATCTTCCACTGTTGATTTAAATAACTAGAAATACACCAGCAGATAATAGCTGAGGATCCACAGGACAGTTCTGGCATGCGTGAGACAATACATTACCTTCAATTATTCTTCAAATTCAAAAGGAATGTCAGACATTTTGTTCCCTTCCTTCTTCCTCCCTCCCCCTAAAATCATCTGTAACGTGATGAATATTTGTGGTTGAAATATTAAGTTATTGAGAGTGGGTTTAGAAATGAGATACAAAGCTAAATTATCTAAAATGCTGTAGTGAATAATTCAGAAGTAGGCAAACACCCCACCTACAATGTAATTTATTAAATATATGGAACATAGCGCTTCAGGCATATTAATTGCATCCGTTTAGTACAAAATCTATGGCATTTTTCACTTTATGAAAAGTGAAGAGTAAGAAATACAAATGAAACAGATTTGTTATCTCCAATTTTTCAGATAATTTTTGATTTTTTCCACTAGGCTGAGTAATATCTTTGCATTTTTCAGTTTCAGCATCTAAACGGTATTTAACAGCTTATGCTCATACGCTGTACATGGTAGCATACCAGAAGCACCAAGAATTTGTTAGCCAACTTAATAGGATACTGTGGAAACAAAAAATTCATTGTTTTTGATAAGATGAAAACCCAAAATCATGTCGGCTTGTGCCATTAAAAAAAAAAAAATTAAAAATCACGTGGCATGTTTCACAATATGACAGCTATTCTGGCTAAATCCCTGTGCAGTAATTACATTCAGACAACCTAGCATTCTAATGCAGTTGTAGCTGTGTAAAGCTTTCTTCTCTATCCTGAATGGCTTCACTGTCTTACTTCTGGCTTCTGCAGCAACCTCTGAGGGATGTATGGATTTCAGTGGTAAGAACGTGTCCTCACACCAAGATGCCTATTCACAGCAATGGTGCACTGCCTGTAGTTGCTAATGGAATAAGGACCACTCATTCCTTCTATTATTCCTAACAACAATACCTTCCTCATGAATTTGCTGAAGCAAAGGAACTACTTATTTCCCTGCAATTCTAGGCCATTAACACACAAATTTATTGCTGTCTTGACAGGTATTGACAGCTTATCATAGATTTTGCACTGGTGCTGTGTGCAGCCATGTAAATCAGTTGCCAAATTGTGCTAGCTTGTCCTGAAAGCAGCTTGGAAAGGGTGCTAGACCCAGTAACAGTTGTTTTCCAAGTCCCAAAGCAGCTCAGGTGAAATCCTATTCTGCATGCCTCACTCCCATAAGTGGCATGACAAAACCATGTCAGAAGTTTCCAGGGAAGAATCAGGACTGTAAAAGAACTGATGATAGAGGAACTTCCAAATGTCAGAAGAATCCAATTATAATGGTGCCATTCTAAAATGAACCCTCTCAAAACTGGTCTTTTTTTTTTTTTACAGAAAAAGGAACAACCTGTCTACAAAGATAACACCAGGGACAGCAATTTCTTTCTCCCAGCTTCAATTACTTGCTTACTCATTTTCTTCTTCCTTTAAAATTTAAACCACTGTTCTGCGGGTAGGAAGAAAAGCAATCATCACCTGGTTCTACAGCACCTCTACAAAAACTTTCCCTGGATCTAATCAGGAAATCATAGTAGTACATACGTGGATGTTTGTTCCTAAGAACTCAGGACAAGAAGAGTGGGAATTTTTTAAGTGAGATTTACATTGAATTATGAATTGATAAACTTATGCTAGAAGTATCAACGAACACAAAGACTCACCATTTACCTCTTCCCTAAATAAACCTGAAGTTTTACATGCAAAATGTTCCCATCTGTTTGTTTACACAAGAATTACAAATAAGGAAAAATGCTGCATTAAAAAAACCAACATTTGTGAAGAGGCAGTCAGCTAAATTCTTAATGAGGAAATATTTTTCTCTTTTTATTTAACAGCCCTATATTCAAAGAGATGATGATGATGCACACAGCTTCCAACATCCCACTTAATGAGATATAACATTGACTTGGGAATTTTCAACCTCTATGTAATCAATGAAAGCAAGAACTGGCAGATTTGTTTTTATCTTGATAAGTATTTAAATATGCAAATGTGAATGTTTTTTTCTTCCAAAGCCTATTTTTTTAATTTACAACAGAACTCAGTGCTAGAATGAAAATGTACCTGGAGGATTCCTGAATTAAAAAAAAAAACGATAAACCAAAACCACAAAAACCTCCACACTCTAACTCAAGTGGGAAGTATCCAAAGCTCAGCAACTGCTATAAATTTGAAAGAATATGAAGAAAATAATTTAAGACACTTTTAGTGTAAGTCATTTAAATCACATCCCCACTATCCCACCACATATAAAGAGCTCCAGTATATTTCTACTGGATATCATTTTCATGAAGATTTACAAATTATATTTGCATACAATGGTGGTGGTTTTTCCTTTAACTAATTTCTAGTTCTTTTTAGCTTTGTGTTTTGGCAAACATTTGTCCATCTCTACTTGCAGGTAGAAATTTTGGGGTTTGTTTTTGTTTTTGGTTGTTATTGTCATGACAGCTTTGGGATATATATTAGCAGACTACAAATGTTATGAAACTCATTCCTACCGAAGTAATGTGTTAAGCAACAGACTTTCTGGATCAAGTTTGACCTCACCAGTATGAACCCAACCTTCTCAATAGCAAAGAAATTTTAAGTGCAATCTGCACATCCTTTGCCCTACAAAAGATAAAAAAGCAATAATTTGACTACCGTATATCCTTAATTCATTGAGCTACTATGCAATCTAATGTAAAGGACAATAGGGTTTTATGTAAGTCACCACCAGAAATCTGTCCTAGTCATGAAAAGATGCTATAGTGGTAAAAATTGAAAAAATCTGAATGTTAAGGAGGTGCAATTAAATCACTTAAAAATCACTACATAGACCATAACAGGCATGTCAAAAGCACTACATATTTTCAGTCATGAATAAATTACACATTATAAAGCAAGACAAAAAGCTCTTGCTTCATTCTTTGTAGTTTACACACGCTTATATTACATGGAGCTAATGCTTTGGATTCCAAAATCTTAAACCCTATGGGTTGCCAATAATTTGAAAGCCTAGAAGAATCCAAAATCACTGTAACTCAGAGTGACCACATTTTGTCCAACGCATGAAAACTGTAAGCCACCTTTCAGGTTTTATTTTAGTTAATAAGGGCAAATTTTAAAGTTAGATACATGTTTAGCACTTCACAGATTGTTCACTTCTTATTACTGAAGTAATGTTTACTGGGCAAATGTAGTTATCAAGCAGTAACAGGTCATGTTCTCTTTCAGGGATATATAGAATGAAACAATGGGATGTGGTCATTTCAATTAAATTTTTTCAGCATGGAAAATTCCTTTCAGATATCTCACCATATCCACTAAGCTTACAGAAAAACGGAATAAGCAGCCAAACATCCAGTTGCAGATATAGCTGGACTGGGTCAAAAAACTAAAAGCCATACTAGTTTATTTACCGAGATTACCTGATCACTTTACAGCCAGACCCTGTCAGATTTCCTGTCTACTCTGACTTTTTGGTCAAAGTCAGTCCACTTTAGATCAAACTGTTGCCAGATGAAATGTGAGCCAATCCAGATGGCTTTCACTGCTGGGAATTAGGGACCCTTCCCATAAGACTTTCTAGAGGCTCAGATGCAAGGGTGTGAAGCAGGTGTCCCTCCAGCCAGGGCTGCTGGAGAGCAACCAAGAGCCACAGCTTTTCAGAGAGCTCCAGCTCTTACAGAATCACAATGGAATATATTACCCACGTCCTGACCAGCAAGACACTTTTGTATTGTTTGAACTACAACACCCATGAAGAACACTGGGAGGAACTGGCACAGAGTATCCCCAACCTAAAAAGAACTACTGTTATAAGTTAGGGGCTTTTTAATGACTTTGGAACGTGTTGGGAGATGAAAGGTTTAATTTTACCAATGTCATTAAAGCAGTTCGCCTTCTCTACACAGACAGGATCTAAGGCGCGAATTCTCATCCTGGCCAGCAGGAGAATTATCAAGGTAGCAAGAAGAGAGTTATGTGAGAAAACAGTGTGAACAGTGCTAGCAGGAATAGGAAGACAAAGAAATTAATCCATCTACACTTGGATACTGCAAACAAACACAGATTAAATGTTTGCAACTAGACAGAAGTCATACCCGCAAGAATCAAAATCTACCTCAATAATTTTATCTCTGTGACTTCTATCAAATGTGTCAATTAGTTAAACTTAGTGTTCTTAAGTCAAATTTTGTCGTGAAAAGTTTTTGAGTTTGGGAAAGTTTAATGCCTGTTGAGTAAGGTAGATTGTGACTTCCACTCACTATTTAAGCATAATGGCTCCATAATTCAGGAGAAATTCAGAGCTCAACAGACATTTTTTACAACTTAAGGAAAAAATACAAAATAGCTAATGAGTGTACATATATATTTTAGCATATGGTCAAAACAACTAAGTTACCTTGCCCACCAACAAGGAAAAAAAAAAAGAATCTCTAGACCTTTTTATGAAGTAAAATGAAAGTTTCAAAACCAAATTGTGCCAAATTTTGGGCTGCTTGAATCAGTTTTATAAGCCTAAGACTACTAGGAGAGAATATTTTTGATTGTTTCAGTTACACTCCAGGCAATTTTATCTAAAGTTAACCTTTTTGACATAATATTTGCTTCTGTAATTTAAGGTGCAATAATTAAAACAACTTTCAGTTGTACTTCCTTTTAAAGAAAAATTACTTAAATTATAGGCAATCAAGTAAAAATAATCGTTAGAACTTTCCTGAGGATGCGTATCTACAGGGAGGCCACATGTGAAGCAGCCACTTAATTGCTGAAGTGGCCTCTCTCATATGTCATCTCTCTGAAGAGTGAAATTTTGAATGGGATCCTTCCTGCTGCAGCAACTATCATCCCCAGTAAAGGATATAATGCTTGTGTACTGTGGTAGGCACAACCACACAACAAGTAGATTGACGCTCCATTTGTGCAGTGAATTATAGTTTTCTTGCAATTTGATTAATACCAATGCCTCTGGTGGCTGGGGACATCCCTTCATCCTTACAATCCATGCTGCTTTGAGAACAGAGAGCTTGGAAAGGAACCTAAACCCAATGCCAAACACCACAAGGTAAGTTCGGATAGATCTTGCCCTCCCTTCCGATATTACTGTAGAAAGGTTTTGTGTTTTTCCTTTCCAAGCAAGTTGGCTAAAACCTCTGCCTTGTGCCAAAGGAAAGGCCCAGGCTGTGTTTAGTTCAAATAGAGTAGAGAGAAGTCAGCCCTGTGTCTGAGAAAACCCCAGTTCAAAATGAATCATCCATGTGAATCTACTGCCTGGCAGCCAGATACAACAGCTGTCCAAATTTAAAATGGAAAATTCTATCCCAGAGCTCTGGAAAACAGAACTGGAATGGCTTTTGCAGACAGGCATAGGGACCCGCAAAACTGGGTAAAAAAAGCCAGCCACCACTTAGGAACTCTGTGGTTCACACACTGACACTTCTTTTATTACCTGTGACCAGGTCAAGCTTCTAATAATCACAGAGGATAAGATGAAAACTAATCTACAGCAAAGGAGCTGTCAACATATATGATATTTTAGCTAGCTTTGGATGGACATTCCCAAGTACAAAATTAGCAGCTCTACAGTCAAATTCTTCCCCTGCTGGAGTACAAACAGCCAGGCTCTGTAGATGTCAGGGGCAGGTTTGGAACACAGGACCAATATCTCCTAAAGTCTTTGAGTCCATATTCTGTCTTAAGTCAACAATAACCTATGCCCATCCTGTAGGATACCCTCATCTGTCCTCAATAGCGAGGTAATAAAAAAACCAAACAACAAAAAAACCAAACAAAACCCCCAAAAACACCCCCAAAAAAACCAAACAAACAAAAAAAGAAAACCAAACCAAAAAAACCCAAAAAGAAAACCACAAAGATGAAAAAAATCACTAGATCCATTAATTAGAGAATTTCATTTCCCTTGACTTCCATTTTTCTTTGCCTCCCTCTACAGGAACATGAAGCTCTTGTGATTAGAGCTGGGCTCTGCAAAATGCTGATACGTGTTGCATGTCTCGATACTATTCCGCTCTGCCTTCAATCTCCTCCAGACAAATGTCAAAAAGAGGATGAAGCTGCACCAAAACGTAGGAAGATTCTTTTAAAAAATAAGGAATTTTTAAAAGAAGACATATGTCTACTATTCTATGATTTTATTATGGGCTGTGTAACAAGCTGTGACTACCTCTAACTACCAAAATATTCAGAATTCAGATATGAAGGTGTTTTTAATTAGGGGAAATAAATTGGTTATTTAAAAAAAAGTGCCTTTCTCCCCTTGTCTTTGAATTTATTCTCAGGCCTCAGTTAATGAAATCTCATATTCAAAAAGAATGTTTGTAACTCTTTGTAACCGAGGAAAAGCTAAATATTTTGCATTCTATGCTATTTACCATCCTTTAAATATTACAACCAGCAAAAAAAACCCCATGAGAAATGAGAGGAGGAGGAAAAAGCAATATGCACATGTAGCACACTTATCTGTTTGCATACATGCACACACTGAAAAATTGCATAAACTTAAAAAAAAAAAATTGCTGCAATTAACATTAAATTGAATCCACACAGTTTCACAAAACTACCATCATTTAATATCATGCAAGGGTTTGTCTAGAATCAGCTATCCAAGCCAAGTCTTGTGAAACAGATGAAGCCCACACAAGAAAAGAATAGAGATGTCATCCTGTCTGACCAGTTTTGTGGGGGATATTTCTCCTTTTTTTTTTTTTTTTTGTTTGCAAATTCTGAGACTTGTGGTACATAATATCCAGAGAAAGACACCCAAGATCCATCTACCTCCCAGTAAAGGGATCAGAAAACAATTCTTCTGTTATGATACACTTGAAACATACTATTCAGCCCAACTACATTCAAATCCATGGAGCTTGCCTGCCCCCACGAGTTCATAACTGGGATGCACATAATAAAGAAAACAATTCAGTACCATAAATAGTACATATTAAGAAAAAAAACCCAAACCAGAAATGCAATGCTCCATTGTGCCTCATTTTAAATTAGCACGTTTACATTTGTTAGTGGATTTTCTTCAAAAGAAGCATGCTTTTTCAAAGCAAAAGAGTTTAATATTTTTATTTTACAAGTTCACAATTGAAAATACTGGAAAGGTATAAAAATACTAAGTAAACAAACTTTTATTCCCCTTTCTCAAAACAACTACTGTCATTAAGAAACGATTTAAAGGATGATTCCTTCAACTAATATTTATAATAAGCATAAAATAATGAAATAAAGAATTAAAAAAATAAGAACACAAAAGGATTGACGTTATAGAGAGACACACAAACAGAGATATTTCATTCTGGTTAGTTTTAACGTCATTGTTAAAGCGATACTGAAAGGTCAAAGAAGCTCAGTGGCCAATCAAGATTTTTTTTCTTTCTTTTAAATCTGTTCTCCTCTGGAAGGCCTAAAGCTCAGAGGAATTCAGCTGCATATGGTAAAAGGCTGGTTTATTAATTTTACCAATGTTCAAATTGTTAGAGGCCCATAGCTCCTGACAAGTAGTCCTGGGAAATCATGTGCAGCTGCATGGTAAACAAGAACAGCAGCTTTAACATATGGATTTTCTGTTATTGGTCACTATAAAGATGCATCCGACCCAGGCACCTCATCCTGTGCATATCAGCTCAGATCAACAGCACCAAGTTTCTAGTACTTGAAAATTAGTAGCTTCTCTACTTCACAGATGTCATCCATTGCACATGTCATCAGGTCTGGCTTTCCTGGTTACAACATAACCCATTTTAGTTAATAAGAAAAAGTTCCTCACATTTTCTCCCAGCCATTTAAAACCTCATGCCTCCAAACAGCAGTAATTGTCTTGCATTCTTCTGTTAGCACTCAGGATCAGCAGACAACAGTCTGACAATGAAGAGAAATTGCACTACCTTTGGGATTTATGGATCAATTCACAGTTTTTACTACCCATCTCATTTTTTGTCATTCTTGAATATTTATTCCCCACTGCAAACACACTTGGCTGAGATGTGAAGTCCTCTGTGGCCAGAGGAGATCACCCTTCTGTCTTGGGGGGGTTGCACCCCCACTCACATGTAGGGCAACCAAGCTGTTCCCCTGCTTGTGCCTAGCAGACATCTGCTCATAACTCCTTGCACTGCTCAAAGTGCTCCAGGGGCTTAATGAAGAGATTTGTGCATCAAACACTAACCCTGGGGCCTACCCTGCTCTAAGTTATAACAGAGGAGATATCTCCCACCACCACACAAGATCTCAGCAAATCTAAGTGTCGGTGTGGAGAGTGGAGTTTCAGCACGAACTTTGCCAAGTTGCAAACCTCAGCGGGGAGTGCTCCATTCTGCCTGCAGCAATCCTGTTTTCAGCACAGCCCTGGTTTTCCACAGCCTAGCACCAAACACATGGCATGGCATGGAACCATGGAATGCTTTGTTTATGGAAAACAGTAACTTAGAACTATGAAACTCTGCTTATGGGAAAGAATGCAATAGGTCACACACCTCTGAGTTCCTAGCAGCACCAAGTATGAGAGTAAACTTGAGGGATTTCTGGATTTCTGCCTCTCAGGTTTGAAAAGAGATTGATGCTTTGCTGCTAATGCTCATATTTGCAGAACGTAGTCTGAGTTGGCATCAAATATAAGGTTTTCTGATTAGATCTATAACTACATTTACAAAATCCTGTCTTTTACAGATTTGTAGAAACTCCTTAGAGGTTAAAAAAACAAAACAACAACAACAAAAAAACCCCTAAAAATCTCAGACTGCAAGAAAGCATCCCTGCCATAGAGCCTACACAAGACCGAAAAATACTGAGACGCAGGAACAAACTATTATTTTGGGGGGATAAAATATCTCACCAGTAAGTGCCAGAAAGGAAACTATTTTCAGTGCACTGTATAACAAACCATAACATGCAAGCCAAATTAAGTAACCCACAGAGGTATCATTTAGCCTAAACATCAAACATCTGCTGGCATTCAACTGAGAAATGGGAATTTACAGCCCAGAACAGTTATTTCTACTATTTCTAAGGCTGAAAAGATTCTGCATTCATGCAAGAGAGCTGTTGAAAAACTCTGGTGAGCAACTGACATCTGGTGTGATACTGGTGCCCTCTGCTGTCAAATATTACACTTCAGTTACCAGCTTTCCTTTAAAATGAGGTTTTACTATACTCCAAAAAATATCGAGCAATATACAGTGGGGAAACCCAAGTATTTCTATCTGTAGGGGAATTATAAAGAAAAACAAACCTGAAAGACATTCAGTATTACTGTAAAGAGAAGATCTAAGTACTCTCTTAGAAAACACTCTGTGAGAGTGCCACATCGAGCTTCATATTGTAAAACAATCTAAAATATTTATCTAATAAATTAAAACATTCCTTTGTTTTTCAACAAGCATAGCGGAGACTTCAACAAGTGAAATGGAGACTTTGTGGGTTTGGTTTTGGTTTTCTTTTTTATTTTATTTTCAGGAAATTAACTAAAAATGTCCCTTTTCAGAATAAATCATCTCCATTTAGATTCCGAAAAATTAACTGTAAAATTAACAACTGGCTTGAAGATTGCAGCTCCTCCAAATGCCAGTATAGACTAATAAAACCATTAGTTACACCTTTAGTACCATCATCAGTTCATCTATATATCCTTACTCTTCCATTCTGTTTTTCTTTTCTTGTAGTTCACGTATTTTGTTCACCTTTGTTGTGCAAGTTTAAGCA
The DNA here is from genome assembly GCA_013398115.1 of Falcunculus frontatus. NCBI lineage: Eukaryota > Metazoa > Chordata > Aves > Passeriformes > Falcunculus > Falcunculus frontatus. The sequence continues at coordinate 3,150,651 of VZRV01009905.1, forward strand.
CCTTTCTTGTGGTTGCTCTGCCTTAGTTATAGCAAGCAGCATCTTCAAAGAAACATTAGGGAAGCAAGATGTCAAAAGCAGAGGGAAACTTCAGAAAAATGTCTAAATTACAGGTAAACCTGGTTGTGCCACCTGCAGTTCAGGTTGTCTGACACTTTCCATTTTTAAACTTTCATTTCAGATACTTTACAATTATTTTAAGTGTTAGAACAGAATACCTAGCCTTTTCTTTCTGTTCAAAATCCTTAGCAAGTTTTAGCAAATTATTTGATAATTTTTGGGAATGTTTTATTAAGCTCTGCCTTGCTCTTACTAAATAAATTTTTACGTAATTGTTTTGTCAAAATCCCAGCCCGCTCATTTTATGCAAGAAAAATTTCTAAGACTTGCTCTTGTGTCAGTCTTGAAATTCCTGTTGAACATGGGCTGCATTTGGCTACATTATAAAAACCTCAGGATTAATTGAACATAACGTATCTCTTTGGAACACACAGAGTTTTTTCTGAAGGTTGCCCCTCCTGAGCATTCCCCGGCCCCATCTTCCAGGCTTAGAGAAAAAAGCAAACCAGGAGTGGAGTGGAAAGAGAGGGTAAGTAGCAGGTCACAGAGAATAGTGAGAGGTGAGTGTCAAAGTCAGGAATTTGTGAGTGGAAAGGCTTAGAAGAAGAGGTGCAAGAGTGCTAGGGCAGAAAACAAGACAGATGGTGCACACAATATTAATAAAATTCACAAGCATTTCAAACATCCACATCAGTTTAGATGTTTTGATTGTTTTAAGATCAACATTACTTGAGGTCCTGGGCTGTTATTCCCAGTGATTAGATCATGTTTTGTGATACTCCTGTACACAGCAACAGGATTATATGGATGAATGTTACTCTGTGAAAACAGAAATGACAAAACTGGTCCTCAAGATCTGTTTTGTCTCAAACACTTCCAAAAAAGTGTTTACAAAAGCAAATACAGTCATCTGAAACTCCAACTCTGTCTCTTAAAAGATTATCAAATACAATGACAGTCACTATTACAACTAAAGTCTTTCTTACCACCTAGAAATAAATACGTATGATTGGTCTTCATCTTCCAAAACTTACCCTGAGGAATAAATCAGTAATGGCTTATTTATAAGATAGCTGCTGAAAAATTTCAACTTCAAAATGAAATAACAGGAGAATGAAGCTCGCAAACAATGGAGAAGAGTAACCTCTAGTGGTTGTAAAGGTAAAAACGAGAGGAGAAATCCTATCTACAGTCCTGTCTTATCCCACTGGTGCAGCATTAAGGGAATTTCAGTGGCAAAGAGCAGAGTGTGGGAGTTTTTTTACCTGGACATACCATCTGCAAATTTAATTCTGCTAAATAAAAGGATACTCAAATCTATGAAAACTATGTATTACAATGAAAGAAGAGGAGAAGAAGAATATCCTTTCTGGTAGAGTGCTATAAGACATGGATTTTGCTGTGCTGAAACGTTCTTAATTATTAGCTGTCATTACTAAATGACAAGGGGTTTTACTTTAGAATAAACCATTGTTACACATAAAAATATGGCAACCGACCTGAGGCTCTGCCACTTCTGCTTTGGGGCAAAGCAGCTTCAGCCAGTGCATATCTGAATAGCTCAGCAAAAGAAAATCTTACGAGAGTTGGGTTTTTTCCACAGCAACAAGTGATTTCACAAGTTTTGAAACGGTAGATAGAGAAAGAGAGGGTTGTAGGAGTAGAAAGAGTGGAGGAGGATGGAAAACTACTAATAGCTTTCAGTAGTACAGACAATCTGTCATCTATGCTGTTCCACCATTAAGCCAGCAATTAAATCTTATCAAACTAAAATTTAAAAAGGATCAGATCTAAAATTTTAAAAGGATCGAATCTAGTTTGGCACATAGGCAGCACTGTTCTAAAAATGTTCCTCTGCCACTGCCAAAGCCAACAAGAGAATCTAAATATAAGGATGCGTGGCTTTTATTATAGTTGAAAATATTTCCCAAAGAATAAAAACCTATGATCACTGCAGTGTATCATCTACCAGAGGAAATAACAGGAAGACGAGAACTAAATAGCTGAAGGCGACTGTTCACAATCTTTGTGATGAGTTTTTCTGCATTTTACACCAGTTCCAGATTTCAGTCTCAAATCACAAAACTTCAGCTTCCTGTTCAGGGCTTTCCCAGTCCTACAACTCGCAACATTGTAAGACTTCAAACATTCAGGCCTTCCTTTTTTTAGGAAGAAAAAGGATGACCATCCTCAGGTCTTCAACAAGGACAGCTAAGTAAATGCATCACATGGGGTCTGCTTGTGTCCACCTCCCTCTCATCCACTCTCGTAAGAAAGTTTTATTCTCCCTAGCCAGGCAAACTGGTGCCATTAATCCAGATGACCAGCTGGAACAAGGGGGCTTCAGAGATCCAGCTGACATAAGTAACTGCACAGAATTTAAGGACTACTCACACTCCTGCGGGGTTTGGCATCCCAACCCCATCCCGGTCTTGCTCTGTTTTAACTTTTTAGAGCCCAACTCAATCTACTGCTTAATGAACTATCACTCATCCACACCATGCAAGTTATGTAGAATTGTGCACTATCGTTTCACTGCATGACTTCACACTGACTCTTTATTTTCTCTCAGTAAATAATAAGGGGTGAATGATCATCACAGAACAACCTAATTATTTATCTACTGCTTTTCTATCAGTGCAAATCTGAACTTTCTTTGAATATACACGCACCATCACCAGTAAACCTGTGACTCAAATCTGCAGTCAAATAATTTATCATTAATAGTAGGCTATAATATACCAGCAGTTGAAGCTAAATTGTTCAAAACTAGTATGCAACTATTTCACAGCCCAGAATAATAAGCAAAACCCCTATCTTTAGAAAAAAATTATTCCAATTGTGCTTGAACTATTTAAGTCAGAATCCCACACCTTATGGTAACAAAAAGAAAAAGAAAGAATTTTGCCTATAGATCAGTTAAGAGGTGGGGCTCGTCATGCTGACTATTATAAAATGTCCAACACTTCCTATTTCTAGATGCCGTTCCCAGTTTTTAATTTCTTGGACTGTACTTATTAGGTAAGTGAAATTTTCACACCAAGGCAAAGATTAATATCTGGTCCACGTGGCTAAACCTAGTCCATCCATATCTGAAAATAAAACACAGAAAAAATGCGATTTGTGTCTGTCTTTAGAAAGTTGTGACAACTTTCAGTGCAAAAGCTGGAAATGACTGAGCAGACTTCCTACCGATGGAGGAACAAACAGGATGGGAGGAGGAGGTGGAGAGAGGGAGACTAGGGAAAACCCAGAGGAGAAACACATCACAAGGAGGGAGTGAGGATGTAAAAAAGTAGAAATTCAGGGAGAATGAATGAATGAATGAATGAATGAACGAATGAATGAGGTAAAGAGGATAAGGGATCAGACATGCTGGAAGGAGACATATCCAACAGGATGTCAAAATGGAACAAAGAGCCCAAGGGGAATGGGAAATCAAAACCAAAGACTAGGGAAAGAAATTGAGAGAGAAAGGCCAGATGAGCTAAGGAGCTGGAAAGCAAGGCATGTTAGCACAGCACAGGGAACCTCCAAACTACCAAAGAGCAGTGAATAAACCCAGAAACAGACTAAAGACAGAGTTAGCAAAATAGAGAAATGAGATGTGATGTGTCAGCCTTGCCTAGCAGCCATGCACCCACCCAGCTGCTCGCCTACTCCTCTCCTCAACACAGCAAGGTCAGGAAAAGGATGGAAAAGCTTGCTGGCCGAGATAAGGACAGGGAGATTGTTCCATCACAGGCAAAACAGACTTGACTTCTATAAAGTCAATCCAATTCACTGTCAATTTAAACATATTTGGAAAGTGAAAACAAACATTAAAACAACATCTTTCCCCCATGTTTTTCCAAAGCTTAAACTTAATCCTTCACTCTCAAATCCTGGGAAAGGGGTGGGACACAGATAGAGTATGCCATGAAACTGAGGGAGGGAGAAAAGAAGCTCCCAAGGGAGTATGAGGAAATTACACACACTAGAGCTCTACTAGGTAGGTTGAAGAGGACAGCAGTTAGAGGTTGGAGTCATTTGACTTTGCCCCTCTTGCAGGTAATGGTTACAAGGTATTACGTTATTGCAAATTATTTTCCTGATAGCCTCCTTGCAGCAGAGACAAGGGACTCCATCTGGAGCATATATCATGATATGAAGGAGGTTACTGTGGACAGTCAGCTCATGAACTATTCCAAGAGACAGTGAGAAGTACCACAGGAGAGCCTATGAGAAAACTGTTAGTTCTCATCTTCAAAGTGCTACTTGGATACTGTGCTGTATAACAAGGGATTTTTGAAGAAGATGATAAAAAGATAAAACAAAATAGTTGATCATCTAGGATATGAAGAACATAAAAAAATACAAGTCTGAAAGAAATCTCAGAAGCTCTTCAGGTCTACATTTTGCCGAAGGCATGCTTTAGCTAATTTTGAACTGTTTTTGAAGTTTCTTTCAAAACTTTTTGGACAAATCCTCCAAATTATCTATTCTGGTGCTGCTTATCCTCATATTAGAAAGTTTTTGCAATGTCTAACAAATCAGCTATGCAGACATTTAAGTCATCCATCAAATGACTCGTGTCTCACTTCAGACTGCTCTAAGCAACCTTGGTTGTTGGCAGCTTTTCCTTTCCCATAGTCCTGTTTTGTTTCCCGGACCCTCCTTTTAATAAAGGATTGACCTCCATCTTTGAAGTTGTAGTGAGTTTTGTCCCCATCATTCCAATTAAAAATCTCTCCCATAAATGAATTGCCATTGCTGCATTTTACCTTATACATGGCTTTCTCCCTCTCAGCACTGGCACACACACTTCAGATTTCCACAGCATTCAGGCTGATTGGCTAAAAAGGGCAACCTTTCTAAGTCAACTCTTGTAAGACATCTCCCTCATCACTGCATGAGCCTCACCCTCTGCACACATCTTGCAGTCAGTCCACAAGTCACTGAAGAGTTTACTGAAATTACATAGTGTTCAAGATAATGTCTAAGAAATGCAAAAAATGGCCTCAACAGTTCATATGCTCTGAAAATATCTTTCCAGATATATCCTAGCTTAACACTGAACTTTTTTTTTGTGGCTACATCACACAATCTCTCTTATCTTTTCCCACAGAAAAGACATCTGCCTGCAGATGAAATTCTTGCCAAGGTCCTAAATGAACACCATTGCTCTTTGTACGACCGCATAAAATTACATTATTTCTGTTTCTGTAATCCAAAAGGTCATCTAATTTGTGAATGACATGGTGATTCTTGCATCACCACTTCCCCTATTTGTTTCATCAGAACATTTCTTCAGCATATGTTCACTTTCTTACCCTACCACCACTAATATCTTGAAAGTCAAGCCCATGCCTGTCTTTTAAAGAAAATCCCACCATTCTCAATTTCCCTTTTGTCACCTTCTATCAGATGGTTCCTTACTGATTTCATATCTCCTTCATTAGCCTACTTTTATTTTGCTTTACTAATAAATTCCAGTATAGCACAGCAAAATTATGAAATCACTCTCTTTCCATGTTGGCTTTTTGCATTTATAGAAACCATTTATATTTGACAAAAATAAAAACAAAACAAAACAAAAAAAACCAAACCAAACCAAAACAAAACCCTCAAAAACCCTCAGAAACTCTACATGCTGAAAATTTGCGAAAACCAGTTCTAGAATACGATTATTTGAGTTGTTTTTTCCAACATGCTAACTTAAGTTTCTTAGAATTTGTCCAGAGTTGCCTATAAACAAATGCATTAGCTACAACTTCTCAATGACAGGAGTCACAAAGAATTATGATGAAAATATACTAGATCATGATTTTTTTTTTTTGTAATTATTTTCTACCTCGATTATGGGAATTAAGTTTACTCAAATGCAAGGGAGAGTATTCAGGCTATTTAATTTGCAATTGACTCACAAAAAAATAAATAATTCAATAGGGGGAGTGTATCCCAGATCTCCTAATTGGGTCATTTTTGTTGTATTCATCAGCATTTTAACAAATCTCACTACTATCTCATCTGAAAATCTCTTAACTTGGTCATCGCAACCTGGTGAGGTTCTGTGGTTGCTTTAGCTGAATGTAGGTTTTTAACTATGCAGTTTTACAAATTACATTGTAAGCTTCTGAAACCATGTCTGGACTTTTTTTTTTTTTGACATTACATTTGTAGTAGGGCAAGGCTTTTTGATGTGGCTGAGAAAAATAAACAGAATTCTTGCATTTCCCATACAGAAAGAGAACAAGCAGTCCAGGAACAACTTAATAGAGACATGGGTTTACTCTCTCCCTTGAAATGAATATTTAATCAGCTCAAGAAATTGCCTTACTAACCATCAGCACCAATGGAATGAAGACAGCATTCGAAGTCAGACTCTCGTTTGGCAGGTTTCTTGTGCCACACAGCCAAAGCAGAGGGGAGACAAACCTCACACTATTCAGATTATGATCACTTTCCTAATGCAACCCTCAACTTGCAGTTGATGAAAGCATTGAAGACACTTCATTGAAAAGAAGCAGATGGGGTGAAGGCAGCCAGGGGTCAGAACACTGCCCATGTGCAAAGCTAGGGATAACCAGTCAGATTTCACAAAAGGTCCTGCTTCCTTCCCCAGCCCTGTGTAGAAGGTAATACTCCTCTTCAGCTGTTAAAAAAAGTTGTACATGCAGTGTCACCCGGTCTCTCAGCTCAAAGTAAAGCTTCCATACAAGAATAGAATAACTCTCCTCACAGTTCAGTATTGACATTTTTATTATTTGTACTTTGCCTCATCATACTGCTAATAGGATAACCTGCCTCCCATTAGGGCTCTTGCTATGGTGCTTCTTTCACATATTGCTTCTTATCTCCAACTCTGCTTCCCTACAGTTTGTTCACTGCTTTAATCCCAGTTCCCATTCCCTCCTAAACTTTGCTCCATATCCCCTTCTGAAAGGCTATCACAATCAAACAGTAAACAGTGCTGCAGTGACCCTTGAAACTGCCAGAGTGTTTTCAGCAGACTTCCAAATGAACAGCTCAAATGGGAGTAATGAAGCTGAGGGACGAGTCAACAAAAAAAAAAAACCACACTGAGCTTCAAAAGCTTCTTCAAAGCACTGGTTTTGCTATCATGCTTACAACCCCAAAATGCCAAGTTCCTCCCTTCCCGTCTATTTACTTAATAACTCCTTACAGATACAACAGCACTGATCCAGCAGGAATTTTTTCCTCACTCATCAGTAATGAAGAAAACTATCAGAACACAGAAAGGCTCTACCCAGTTCCCTTGTGGTTTTGGGAGAATTCTCTGCCACAGAACTCGGCAGAGCATTAAGACAGCACAACGAGCTCCAGCTTCCACCAAGAGTGCTGAAAATTTCTCTGTCTGTAACTGTGGCTACTATACAATATTCAGTGCTGAATATTGAATATACATATTTGGCTGGGAGCTGCCCTGGGTGAAAGGAGACACTGGGATGGAAAAAGAGCAGGCAAAGGAAGGCAGGAGACAAAGGAGGACACAGCAACGAGCCTCACTCCGTAACTCTGAGGGAAGGGGAAGCCTTTTGTTGGTATGAAAACCAACAAAATTCTGCGTATCTTTGCCAGGCCGCCAAAGGCCTCTCCTGCCCCACTCTCCCTCAGCACAGTCCCCCTTTTGCCCAGCCTTGCAGCACTGTCCTCGCGCCGTTCTGCCCGTTGTGGATGACGGGGCAGAGGGTGCCTTTGTTCCAGCGCATCCTGCAGGCAGCAGGCAAGACAGTTCCACCAGGATGGGAACCCAACTCAGAGCGGAGGGACTCAGAAAATCTAAACACCAACAGAACACCAACAGGGCACATTCAGCATTTTTGCTACAAAAGGCAGCACTGAAAATGGCAGGTAATGACAGGCTCCTGATCACCCCAGTCCCTTCTCCACTTTAAACTTTCTCTGAAATAACCAGAAGAGCTCTTAAAATTCCTTCACCTTTATCAATCACAGATCTTTTGAGAGCAGACTCGGGAAGAGAGCACAACATTAGCATGTTTTTGATCACACACGGCTTGTTGTCCATTTTTCCCTACTAAATTACAGTGGTAGATATTGGGAATAACCAGCTATCCTGAGGAATCTTCCCTGCAGCAAGTTATTTCCCTATCATGGCCCATCCGTAATTTTATTACTTATTAAAACGACAATATAAATACAGTACAGCGCCTTGCAATTCTTCCCCTTTATATTTCTAAACCTCAAAGTCTTCCAGGTCTTCACAACAGGAAAAACCCTGTGTCACCCTTTTGGAGATGAACATATGTAGGGTCTGGACACATCCTCTGCAGGACTAAGACTAAGTAGGAAAACAGCTGAAGCTCCAGCAGACCCTTAGGAAACTTTTGCCTTCTGGGTATCGGGAATAAAAGTGTGTTATGTCAGTGTCTTGAATTTTATGAATCTAGGTATTATCTATTAACTCCTTTTCACTTTTTGACTTTTCAAAAGCTGATGTCGCACAAAAAAGTGAGCTGTGGAAACCCGAAGCAAGCTGGACAAGCGTCAAGAAAGCCCAAGAGTGTTGAAACACACACACACCCTGGGGGAGGCATTGGGGTATTTATCGTAATCGCTGCTCCCTGCAAATAACCCCCTGCCAGGCTCCACTTGAGAGAAATCCTCAACTAATAGCCAAGCATCAGCTTCTCTTTGGGTGCCATGGGGAGACACCCACCAGCCCACTCCAGCACTGGAACATTTTAATGCACTGAAGAAGCAGTGCCAGCAGGGGAGAGACTCTTTGGCCCTGGGCTCTCTGCGGCACTTCCTGCTGCAAGGTCATTCCCCACTGGAGCCCGCCCATGGTGGCCGGCCGGACACACTGCCCACGGGGGCTGTGGGGCAGAGGCACGGGCTGGGGGTGCTCCCCTCCGGCCAGCCCTGCTGGAAGCGGGCAAGGGCACCGGAAAGGCCCAAGGCCCAGACGGGTGCTGGTTGTGGAGGTGCCGGGAGCGGCCGGGGAGGCGGCGCCAAACTCGGGGATCTGAAGGTCTCTTCCGGCCTGGATGAAGCCGGGACTCGGGGATTGCCCCGGGCCGGGTGCAGCACCTGGCACTTGGCCTTGTGAGACCTCGTAAGGTTCTCGTGGTCCCACTTCTCAAGCTTGCCCAGGTCCCTGTGCACGGCCAAACCCTGCCACGGTGCCCTGCCACGCTCAGCTCCCCGTCCCCTGCCAACGTGATGAGGGGGAGCTCGATCCCCTGCCTGTGTCATTGGGGACGCCACTATAGAGCCCCAGGGGCCGAGGCAGAGCCCTGAGGGACACCCCTCGTCCCCAGTCTGCAGCTGCACATGGAGCCGGTGCCCGCGAGTCCCTGGCTGCGTCCATCTGGCCAACGGCTCCTGTCCTGAGTAGCCCACCCGCCAAAGCCAGGGCTCTGCAGGCTGGGGCTTGGGCTGTCGGGTGGGACTGTGGCCAAAGCCTCTCAAGGGCCTGGGCACACCAAGGGCTACAAGTGCCCAGTTCCGGGGCCTGCTTCGTGCCACTTCCAGCGGACTCGGCCGCTGAAGGGGCGCCGGGCGTGGCCCTTTGTGAGGCAGGCTCCTGGTGTCAGGGCCCTTTGTGATGTGGGACACGGTTCTGCCCAGAAACCCTTGTGACATCAGAGAGCCCCACCCTGGCTGAGGGTATCTAAGGGGCGCAGAGCCCTGGAGTGCCCAGTCCCGTGAGAGCCACTCTCGCAGGAGGAAGCAGCTCCCGTGATCTCTGTGCTACAGGACCTCAGAGATGGAGGAGGACAAGGCAAACTCCAACTCCTCCCAGCTACCCAGCCCCGTGCCCAGCTGGCCGCAAGACCAGGCCCTCAGCTGGCACTTGGTCAGGGCAGTGGGTGCCTCAGTCTGGCCACACTCAGCCACTGAGGAGGAGGAGGGGCCCTTTGTCATCAAGGAGGCGGAGAGGAAAGCCGGCACGGATGACGAGCCTTTCCAGTGGAGAGACGTCCGGCCCCAAGAGCTTCGCCTGTGGGAAGAGGCGACGGGCCGTGAGTTGTCCCGGTGGGTACCGGTAATGCCAGCGCAGGAAGTGTCCCTGTGCGGAGTGTGGAGTCACCAAGGGCTCAACCAGTGGACGGTGGGTGTGAGCGTGCAGTGGGGAGATGGGGCACAGCAACAGCTCTACCAGTGGGAACAAAGAGTGGAAGTCCAGGAGCTGCCCCAAGGGGAAGAAGAGATGAGTGACCCAAAGCTGTCCCAGCGGGGCGAACAAAGTGCGAGCAGCCAGGAGAACCAGCCACGTTCTCCTGCCCCCAGTGAGGAGGTGCCATCAGCAGGGGCGCAGAGCCCGGTCCCTGCCGCACACAGCTCCTGCTGCCCCCCCAGCCCGCTGGGAGCCCAGATCCCCAGTGAGCAGCAGGACGAGGCAGAGCGGGGATCGCTCCTGGCAGAGAAAGGAGACCAGGAGAGGACCTCAGTTGGAGACTGCGATTACCACATCCAGCTTGAGCAGTCCCAAGAGTGCCAAGGAAAGGTCAGCAGCTCCCAAGACCTCTCTGACCGGGATGACCGCATCAAGCCAGAGCCGTGCCACGCAGAACTCAATGAGTGGGAAGAGTACATCTATCAAGAGGTTTCCATAGAGGAAGACGGCAGCGACAGAGACCGCACACAGGACACCTGGGAATGCGTGTGCACCTCCTTCACCTTCGGGGACATGCCCTCTCTGCGGAACGACGCCACCTGGGACGGACTCGGCGTCCTCGAGCTGCGCCAAGAAGAACGCAGGCGCCAAAGCCTGGCAGCTCTTGCGGCAGACGGGCTCCCAGTGCCGCTCCCCCGGGAGGCCTGGGTTGAGGACCGGGCACCGCAGCCGCTCTGTGCCTCGCTTCCCCACCTGCGAGGCCGAGCCCCCGTGGCTCCCCGGCCCCCCAGGCAGCAGCCGGCTGCCCCCAGCAGACGGCCCGGCCGCCTCAGACGGGCGCTGCGAGCGCTGCGGGCGCTGTTCCGCTGCCCCTGCCTGGCGCCACGAACACAGGAGTAGCGCCCGCGCCAGCGCCAGCCCGGGCCTGCAGATGGCGGCTGGGCCACGGCCTGCGCCCGCCCCAGGGAGCCACACAGGCAGCCTTGGCCTGGACAGGCCCTGCAGCCTGAGCCGCCCCGGCTGCTCTGCGGCGTGCCAGGGGCATCTCCCCAACACCCAAAGGCACCGGTGTGGACAAACAGCACCCATGGGGCACACCTGGTGCCAGGACGCTCAGCGCAGAAGCCCAGAGAGTCATCAAGGTGACAAGAGACCCTGACGGTCACCCAGTGCCACTGGCAGCCTGGCAGCACCACCGGCACCCTGAAACCGCGCCCCCAAGGGCCACATCCGCACAACTCTTGAACGTCTCAGAGACAGGGACTCCACCACCTCCCTGGGCAACTTCTCAAATGCCTCACGCCTCTGTCAAGGAACAACTGTTTCGGATATTGAATCTGAACCTCCCCTGGTGGCATCAAAGGCCATTTCCTCCCATCCTCAAAGGACTCCGCGCCGGTCCTTTGGGATTATATCCCTGAGGAATGAGCACAGACAGGAGGTGTTGCTCCACGGACGTGACTGCCGGACTTTGACTCAACAAATGGAAGCTGAGTTAAAGAAATAGTAGTAGTAAAAAAAAAAATATTTAAAAGAACCTCCTCACACAGGAGAAAAAAAAAGAATAGGAATAAGAATAAGAAGATGATGATGATGAAGAAATAGCAGTAGTAAATAGGAGGAAGAAGAAAAAGGAACAGAATAATAATAAAAATAGTAAGCCGAATAAGAATAATAAGAAAGAGAACAGGAATAAGAAGAATAAGAGGAAGAAGGAATAGTAGTAAACAATAAGAATATGAAAAAGAAAAGAATAACCATAAGCATAACAAGTGAATAAGATTAATTAGGACAAGAATAAGAAGAATACAATAAAGAAGAAGAAGATATAGTAGTAGTTGCTTGGCCAACAGGACAGGAATGAATCACAGGAGATAGGAAGCATATCTTTTTACCTACGGAGAAAGGAAACTGTATACTAACCTAGAGTAAGCAATAAAACAAAATATGAATTCACAGTACATGTGCACACTCTGTTTCCCGAGGGGGGGAAATACACCTTATTTGTTAATACAAATGTGTGCAACAGTTTATCCAGATCGGGCTCTGCTCCCCAGCACGGTTCCAGGGAAGACCAGACCTCCAATTCATCTGATTAAGTCAGGGTAGAAGAGATTCTGCATCCCCTATTCATAGATTGAAGGACTTTAAGCAAGCAAAACACAAGGCCCTATAAGTGAATACCACAGTGTCGTACCCCTGATTTATTGTGTTCATCAGTCCATATTATTGCTAACAAACTACAGTGACTTCATAGGGCTGTCGCAGATCCATTAGGCAATGCCTGTTCATCCAAGATATCATTAAAGGTTATATTCTAATGATGGCATATCATGCAAAACAACATGCTTATACTTCAGGTAGTTATTTCTTCCAGCTGGAATAATAGAATTGTGTAGGTTGGAAAAGACCTCTAGGATCATTGAGTCCAACTGTGCCATGATCACCACTAATCTATGTCCCTAAGTGCCACATCTACATGTCTTTTAAACACCTCCGGGGTCCATGACTCAACCACTTCCTTGGGCAGCCTGTTCCAATGCTTGGCAACCCTTTCCATGAAGAAATTTTACGTAATATCCAATCTAAAACTCTCTTGTCCTGTCGCTTGTTACTTGGGAGAAGAGACTGACCCCCACATGGCCACAACCTCCTTCCAGGGAGTTGTAGAGAGCAATGTGGCCTCCCCGAGCCTGCTTTTCTCCAGACTAAACAACCCCAGCTCCCTCAGCCACTTCTTATCAGACTTGTGCTCCAGACCCTTCACCTGCTTCATTGCCTTTCTCTGGACATGCTCCAGCACCCCCATGTCTTTCTTACTGAACACAAAATTCGAGGAGTGGCCTCATCAGTGCCAAGTACAGGAGGACAATCACTGCCCTGGTCCTGCTGGTCACACTATTGCTGATACAGGCCAGGATGCCATTGGCCTTCTTGGCCATCTGGGCACATGCTGGCTCGTGTTCAGCCAGCTGTTGACCAACACCCCCAGGTTCTTTTCCTCTGAGCGGCTTTCCAGACACACTTCCCCAAGTGTGTCCACTTCCCCATTGCACGAGGTTTGAAGGACCCAGCATTTTGCCGTATTTAACCTCATACAGTTGGCCTCAATTATCTTCCACACACTCCAGGAATCTCCTAGACTGTTTCCTCTTTGCTGTATATTTCCAGCTGACAGCTGGTAAGTTCAAAGTGCCCCGTGAGAACAAGGGTTAGAGATCCTGAGACTTCTCCCAGACGCTTATGGAATATTTTGCATGCTTCTTCATCGTGGTTGGGTGGCCTATAACAGACTCCACCATGACATCTGCCTCATTGACCTTCCTCCTGGTCCTTACCCATAAACACTCAATCCCATCGTCATCATCACAAAGCTCCGGGCAGTCCAAACACTCCCTAACGTACATGGCTACCCCACTACCTCTGCTTCCTTCCCTATCCCTTGTAAAGAGTTTATAGTGTCCATTCCAGCACCCTGGCTTCTGCTAAAGCTGTCACTTGGAGTTAGCAAGATTTCTGGGGAAGGGGAGGAAAGTTATTCCCTTTAGAAAATAGAAGACCAAGTAAGACTGATGAAAAGATGTACTATAATGGATGCCCTCACCCACTTTCAGAGGACCATAACACAAAAATACTCACAATAAATCCAAGTTTTTTATAGTCTCGTGTGTACATAGATTTGCGTTTCTCCATACTGCCACTGCTGTTGTTAGGTTCAGATTCGGCATCAAATGCGATTCTTCGGAGTTCAAATATGATATCCCGCTGAGCCTGTGTTAAAATAAGGTTTAAAAAAATTGGTTAAAATAACTTCTCTCTCACTCGTTAATTAAACAATACCACAAAAGGTGTTTCAAAATATGGTATTCCCCCTCATTGCCCAAACTTTTTGTGTCTAAATTCTCTGCTTCATACTTGGAGAGAGAATCAGCAAGAACGACCTCATGATTCCCACTTTCAAAAGTCCTCACATTGATGAGATTCACGTGCGGGTGCTCATGTGTTGACTTCCAGAAGTGGGACCCACATTAGCAAGGCCTCTGACTACACAATTCTAACCACAGAAGCCAAGAGCACACACGTTTCAAATTAAGCTGGTAATTAAGCACCTTGCTGGATGAACTCAAAATGACTCAGCAGTCTGCATTCATTGGTAACTATCCATTATTGCTACCGCAGAAATAGGCAAGAGAGGAATTACTGCATCTGGAAATGTCTCAAGACAGTGCTAACCACCCTACCATCAGTACTAACAACACTGTGTTAGTCACTCTCTATGGAGATATGCACTAATTGACTGCATGTACATTCCCAAGAGCCAAACTTTCCTGTCTCAGACTTAGAAAGCACAAAATCCTACAGCATGGTGTTACTTATGTTTACAACTATCTCACTCTCCTACCTTCTCTTCTCCAAATTATCAGGGAGTCTTAAGATAACTTCAGGTTAAAAATTAAATCAGGTTCCTCCTCATAGAGGGCCTAAAAGAAGGCCACAAAAATTTAAGAAACAAAACTAAAGAAACCATCCCTATGGCTCATCGACCCTATATTTAAATCTCTTGAATATCTTAGGGGAACGTCCCTTTTGTACAATGAACAGTATCAAAGTAGATGTCTGCACACAGTGAGCAATAAACAAATGAAGTACTTTATAAGCTCCCAATAACTAAACCAGGGTTTATTGTTACACAATTTAACTTCAACTCTAGCATGCCAGATAGTTTTTATGCAAACATTCAGTTTAGCTCTACAGAAGTACTTTTAGGAAGGACCATACATCTCTACTGCTTCTGAGAAGGCCACAAAGGAAACAAATGCTGGACAGCTGCTCAGTTTCTGCTCAGGAAGACAGGAAATTCAGTTCATGGAACTACATGCTAAGGAGAACTGCCTGGCCATTTTGTTGTACTTCTGCACAAGGAATGAAATAGCCAGTGCATCTTCTTACAACCAAAAAAAAATAACCCAACTTCACAGAGAGATAAAATGAATGACTTATGTAAATGTTCCTAGCAAATGTTTTTTTCCTCCATGGAAAGCTGTAGGTACATCAGTGAGGAGTTGTCTTCTTCCTGCTAAGACCAGATCACGCCAGATGCTTACTTGATCTTGTGGATCCATTTTCGTCATCATTCTGTCTTCCAGAAGATTAAAGGTAAGTACTTGCAGAACATATAGCTGGTGTGCCATTTCATTATTGATGGCCCTCTGTGCCCTGATAACATGCTGCAAAGAAAGAGAGACAGACTTTGGTGAATCAGAAAATTACAGTGGGTGCAGTCAGGTGTTTCCATTTTTATAAGTATGTGCTTGCTACGCAATAGTGTATCTATACTCCAGAAATAAAAAAAACCCCAAAACAGCCAAAAAAACCCCAAACACAAACACAAACCCACCCCCACCCCCACAAATCAAATCAGGACTAGCACTACTGGTTCAGATACTGTATAAGTAACTTAAGGAGACAGGACTTCACACTAGATAGGGTCTGTGCATATACTCAGAAGTAGTATTAAAAAAACCAGTGCTGAGGAGTCACTTCAAAGAAAAATTAATTCCATCCCAAGAGCATTACGGCTCTGTATTATTTATTTCTTTCTAAGAGATTATATTAAGAAAATATTTAAGAGAGTAGCTGTCTGAGCAGAAAAGTATTAAGGCTGCAAACACAGCCAGAGAATTCAGTGACTTAACAGGGCTCAACAGGGAGTCAGCATCACATCACAATCCTGCCTCTACTAGAAAACTCTATTCTGTGTGAGGAAGATTGCTTAGAAATAATACATTAGTATACAATGCCCTTATATGTGCAGAACTATCCCATTCAGAAAGCAAACACAAAACTGATGGACAGTTTAAAAATCCCTGGTGTGCCAAAAACACCAAGTAGTTTTATTTGGGAAACGGACACAGGCCTCTAAACACAGCAAAGTACATAAGGAAAGAGTCATCAAGTAGGAGATGGATACACCAACTGATGTTGTACAGTTCCAGAGAATAAAAGTGCCAAAAGGCACTGGAGCATTTTATGACAATAAATAAACACCTAAGAATATTATCCATGTGATTATTCCAAACTTCTTATGAACTCAAGCAATGTAAAAACATGCCTTGTGAAATAAATTCTGGGGGGAGGTTGTATACACCACTGAAATTGTGATAGTAAATGAGAAAACGCGAGGGGTTTTTTGTTTGGTTTGTTTTACACTCATTACAGAGAAAGAATATTTTCCCTTGCTCCCTTGAAGATGTAATCTACTCTAAGGTCAAAGGCAAAATCCCTGATTTTCCATGATAGCAGATGCAGGTCTTCTATATTATATTCACTAACTTTAACTATTTCATTAGCTTTACTTCATGCTTCTTTCATGCAAGTCGTGACAAATTGTGTCAATCAAGACAGAATAATCAACAGAGCCAAAAAACACAGAGGTATTTAATACTCTTTTCGAAAAGAAACCACAGTCTATTTGACTGGGAAAATAACCCTTCAGAAGAGCAGTTTTGAAGCCATTCAACCACCATTCAGACTTTATCTTCTACATTACAAGGCTTCAAAACATATCAAAATAAAAAGGTAATTAAAATACATTAAGATAAGACCTGTGAACACCAAAAATGGAGTCACCTTTTCTCTCTTCTACTCAACAGTAACTTTGAAAACCATATACTTACAGTTAAGATGATGGAACGAAGCTGCTTTTGTGCCAAAATATTTGCCATTTCCTGATTTATTAAAAAAGAAAGAAAGAAAAAAAATTAAAAATAGCATGAAGCAGGTACTTTAGTGTCATACCTAGAAAAACACACTGCCTTAAAAGGTCTTACATTTCTGCATTGTCGCTTATAAATGAAAGGAAGCAGCATCTCAGCATTATGACTGTATGCATTATTTGGGGGATCACAAAGTCAGATTACTCTACCATGAGAAGAGAAAGAAAGAAAGTTAAAAGTGCGTCACAAGCTGAGGCCTTCGGTGATCCAGAATCAGCAGTAAAAGACTTCAGAAGAGACCTCCATGGGTTCAAGAGAGTATTTACACACTTGTTCAAGCACAGCCTTCTCCCACAAACAATACAGAAGGAAGCACGGACTGGAAGCCAGCCAGGACTTTAAAACAAGATGTCAAATAAAATGCTTATTTACTTAAATATTTCAGCTGTTTTAAAACCAAGTGCTCTAACTTTCATTCAATAAATCAGCCTACAACTCAGTACTGTTTTATTATAACAAATGATAATTGTTCCCTTTGGTATTTTAGTAGCAATGTTGACATTAGTCCACTCTTTTGCTTTAAATTAATGTGTCTTTCTAGATCTGTCTGAAATCACTATCAAGGTGAATATGCTTTTACTTTAATGCTTAAGCAGCTGATCCCTACTGTCTGGGCTGCAAACTGTCCTACAATGCATAGGAGGGAATATTTTACACTCATCAAGCATAAGAGTCTAATCTTAACCACACCTACAAGAGCATGCCCCGTTTTTAGGTTCCATGAGCTTTTCCATCAGTATAGAAATGTGTGTATGTGTGTATGCGTGAGGAGATATGCTTGCACATGCAGTGCATTCCTGCTGAACTTTGTGAGAGCTGAAGACACGTAGAATATGTACTAGTTACTTTTATATAGAAAAAAATCCCCTAGAAAACAGAAAAACTGAGACTATTGCATTAAACATACAAAGAATGGATGGCCAAAGCACATCTGCAGAAACAGACTCTGCAAGTGTTAGGCGAGAACTTGCTCGGAAAAAGATAATAATTCTAACTATGAGACAAGAGGCAGTCAGAGATGTTGAACTGTTTTCTTCATACCAGGTAAAGTACTGTGCTGCAATAGAACGTGGGAGTGACAAAGAAGGAACAAGGCACCAAAGACAAGAAAAATTTAGCTTTAGGTTTTAAGCTTTTTCTGGCTGTGCAGGTTTCAATTGCATGTAACAGCAAAGGAGCAAAGGAATGGATGATATAGATGGTTCCATCTCTTTCAGAAATGCGCAACTGAGCTGCAGGGGGAGTGCTAGGCACATGATAAACTTCAATGTTACTTGGAACAGACTGGCTGGATTTTTGTCAAACTATATATACCCAGTGCCAAAAGATGAACAGGTACAGAATATAAGTTGGTATTTCTGCATTCAGTGCAAAGAAAAAAAACAAAAGGAAATTCTTGTATTTCCTTTTTGAGAGGATTATCAAATTGTTATTTCTTTCTTATAGCTATTGTTTAAAAAGCTGTTACCAAGATAGTGGGGGTTTTTTGTCACTGAACTAAAATTGATTGAAGCAACCGGCATTCAAAAAACCAATTATTGCATCAAAATCAACTTTGTCTCCAAAAAGGCTATATAGTCATTAGCAGCTAATAAGCTGCCTCTTCTAATATAAGTATTGTACTAACTGATGAGAACAAGAATTATCTGACCAAATTTGCCATCTCATTTCCCATAGCAACATCTCTGCAAAAAATGCAGACAAATACCAAAGAAGTCTTTCAAACACTCACAGTATCATTTCAATGCTCAAACTCTCAGCTCTTTCCCAACAGACTTTTTTATTTTCTTTTTTTTATTAATAACCTAGGTTTCTCTAGATGATTTAGTCCTTGACAAGGGCAGAAGAAGCAAAGAAACCAGGGACTCCTCATTAAAAAGAAAAATCTTGGACTTCTTGGGTTTTGCATTACAGAAACAGAGAGAGGGAAAAAAAATAAGGAGGGAAAGAATTCAGACAGCAGTGCCAATTTAAATCTCTTCCTTAATTGCAGTGCAGTCATCCAAATCATGCCTGTAAGTCGGCAGCAGAGAGGGTGCCAAAGTTCGCAGAGTCATATGAGTTTTGGTGCAGCTTCTCACTTCTAACCATATTAGTAGTGAGTGCTGAACATTAGCTTTTGAGCGCCCATCACCAGATAATTGGACGAGACTGCATCACCTCCATTCATTGTCTGAGAAAGACAGTTCAGTAAGTGCCATCTGTTAATGCTATTTGGAAGGCAATGGACACCTATCTTCTTTATTGTATGGTTTACTAATTAGCCACAAGACAGATATAAAGAGAAACTGAACAGATTCTGCCTGCATATTCTGGATTATTAAAGGCTGAGGGAAATGTTCTGCAAGCGTCAGAGCTATTAGCCTTCAAAGCCAAAGCAGATCATTATCTCCTGATGATCATAAACTCCATGACTAACAATTTTGTGTCACAGCAGCAGGTACTACAGGTGAAGTCTGCCTGGCTTACTGCCAGCCTCACTAGGTGGTTACAGTGTTGGCAAGATTCAGTTTTGCTTGCTGGCAATACGCTGTATTACTGTCATTCAAGGAACACATGCCCACTGATTAATGCTAAAGTCTTAGCTACATCTGACATTGTTCTCCACTTCTAATATGACAAAGCATACTTTTCACAGAGACATAGCAGCAACTACTCAAATGTGAAAAGCAAAATCTTTAGGTTTCTTACAAGGATCTATTATAGATTTATGCCAAAATTGGAAGAAAAGTTTTTACTCTAATTTTTGTTTATTAGGTGCCTTCTTGTCTTAATTACAGAAGACTGCGTTGGAGGAAGAAGGAAAAAAGAGGGGGTGAGGGGTGGAAGAGCCTTTTTTTCCTAATTAAAATTAAAATTTCCATGGTTATACTTTTCCCTGTTTGTAAAGTTGAAAAAAAATTAAGCACAAAAAAAAAAAAAAAACTAAAAACAAACCAACCCCCCAAAAAGCCCTCGTTAGGGCTTTTATGTTTGTATAAACAGTCTCCAGCATTTAAAAATGTAAATAAATCTAAGAAAAGTCCTTGTCAGAACTGATCAGCAGCTCTCAGTGAATTTGTTCTGGACAGTAACAGTATGCCACCACAAGAATTATCATCACTGTTCCTGGTGACAGAAATGTTAAATAAATAAATGACTAAATCTGTTTTGACACAGGCTAATAAACATGGATAAAACTTCACTATTTCATAACACTTTACATTCCATCCCCATTTAACATCAAGTAGCAATCTTGAAATATTTCCTGATATCTGGCACTAGAGTTAACTTAAAATAGCACACTATAAAAGTCATGAAAGGCTTACATGGCAAGATATTTTTGTTTTCAAAAGGAACATACTTTTTAATAAAAAATCTGGGGGAAAACATTCTACCAAAAAATAGCCTGGTTTTACAAGCTGTGCTGGCAAAGAGTTCAGTACAATAAATACTACAGTCAGCCACAGTCAATATGGTTCATATGAGGTAATAAGGAACTACAAAAGCATGGAAGAATGCTTAATCCCTCTCAGTACTGGTGCAAGATGGAGATAGTTCCATTAAAATGAATTATATCCCAGCACGAAACAAAAGAACAAGTTTCAGTTTGAATTAACTGCAGGAAAAGTTTGACTGGGACAGCTGCAGGTAGGAATATGAAACACTTTCTCCTACAGATGCATGGGTATACAAACCCCAACAACCTACCTGCCTCTTGTCATCCGGTGCTTTAAGGAAGAGGGCATTTATTACCGCAATGGTATACGTCTGGATTTCTTGGTCTGTCCTGTTTGGAACAATGTTGTAAACATGAGAGGAGAACACAAACGCACACGAGCTGTAGAAACTGATCTCCCAGCTGCACTTCTGCAGGTAGAAGTGGAGGAGCTGTTTGCACTTCATGTTAACCACGTAAGTTAGGTGACCAAAGTCGGTCATGACCAGGCTGTCTTTATTACTGAGAGAGAGATGACATCCCAAAGGGAGACTCGGCATTCAAAAAAGGTGGAATGAACGGCCCCTTGAACTGCCACTGACCCTCCACTGATCATAGCAAGAGTCCGACAATCAGTTTCTGTCAGATGCACAACAGCTGGAGATAGGAACAGGAATCTTCCCTAAAGGCTTCTGGAAATGAAGATGCTGGTATTAAAGCTTTTCAGGTGCATTGAAAATGTCCCGCATAGGAGAAAAGCATAATTATGCACAGTACGTTACTCTATGCTACAAGAGGCAGTTGCCATCCATTTACGCACTTCACATTATTGTTTAAGAAACAGCCCTTCTCTTTTCAAATATACATTCAGCAAAAGTTGAGCAATTTTTGTCTTACAAACGTCCCAGAGTGTGGCAAGCAAAACCCCACCTGTATGCTAATGGTGCTAAGCATTTCATTACTACAGGGTGCTCTTCTCCTCATTCCCCACTTCCAACTACACAGGTAGCTTATAGAAAAACAAACAAACAAACCCAAAACAAAACAAAACAAAGAAAAATCAAAAAACCCCTAATAACCAGGAAAGACCAGAAAGATTGTTACCAGTTATCCAGTCACTTGCATAGAAGAATCATAAAGGAGGTTCTTGGTCTTTATACCACTCTTTTTTTCAAATGTTGTGCTATTTTGGGGGAAAAAAAAAATTCAGCATATCAAGTGGTAGTCAAAGACACTCACCCCTGCAGATGTGGGATTAGCTGCCCAATTGTAATCTCCTGTGCTACTTTCTGGTACAGGTCATGGCTATTGAGCACCATGGATTCCAGGATTGCCAATGACCGTTGCAAGATAGAGATGTCCGAGGCAAATTTGTTCACGTAGCTTGCTATCTACAAACACAATCATTCAGAGGATTTACATCTTGTCATGAAAACAGGGAAAGGTAAGAAAGAAAACTGTGGACGTGGTTCAGAGAGGCATTAGGATAAAACGTAGTCTTGTCCACATACCAGTTATCAGGGAGTACCTGAAAGTGATCAACCGGGCACTGCATATACCATCGCAGGACACAGTGGCACAGGTTCTGCAGTTGGCACATGTCACGAAAGGTTTATGTCAATATTCACATGACTGAAATGTATGCTTCCTCATTACATCACGACCATGATAAATCAACGTTAAAAAATTGAACAATTATACCTTCTGTGTGGAAAACTTTGGAAAAAAAAGGAAACTAATTCACATTCTCTACAGTAAAAATTTGTGCAGCCAGTTTTCTCCAAACAAATATCTAGGCTTAAGACAAATGTTTCAAAAGAGAAACTTATAATCTAGCTTTCTGGCAAAACAAATTCTAGAAAAACACGTCTTTTTTTTCTGCTTGCTGTCACCAGTAATGCTGAAAGCTCTTTCCAGGTTACCAATTAAAACTGTTGATGATCAGAACAATTGGTTCCATAACTCTGTCTAGAGCCCAGCTTTTCATTAATAACCTTCACTTTTACTGCAAGCTGCCACAAGCAAATGGCATATTAATTAAAACCAAGTTTGACCTCTGCTATTTTGCAGTGTGGCAATGACAAGCTGGACACTCATCTGCAGA
Source organism: Falcunculus frontatus (assembly GCA_013398115.1). Lineage (NCBI taxonomy): Eukaryota > Metazoa > Chordata > Aves > Passeriformes > Falcunculus > Falcunculus frontatus. The sequence goes on from VZRV01009905.1 coordinate 3,173,093, forward strand.
GTCAACACAACTGTGCAGTAAGATGTGGCAACATGCGTTCTTCTGCATACTGCCCAGCCCACGTATCCAGCTCCCCGGGAAGAAACTTGCCTTCTGCTGACGCAGGAGGTGATAACTGCATGGGTTTTCTTAAAATGCACCAATACCAGCACAGTCAAAATGAAAGGTACCCGAGAAAGCACAGACAGAAGAGATGTGTGACCACAGTTACTTGCTCTGTACAGCCAAGTAACAGGCTACAGTGGCCCTGTCTCAAGTTTGATATGTTCCTTCAGGAAAAGTTCACATGTCTCTGCAGTACTCATGCTTCAAGCCATTACTGTAGTTATACTGTTTCCGAATCTGGATGCTTGCTTAGACTTAAGAATTGTTTTCCTTTAGGAGGAAGAAAGGCATGCCCCATGCTTGGAAAAGCTGTCCAGCTGTCTGTAAAAGTCACATTAAAATGCTGACACATGGACAATGGTATTGTTTTGCACTTGTGACATTATAAGTAGTACTGAAGGAGCAAAACACCCAACTTTGGTTGGAGACAAGAAGGAAAGAGGGACAGATTTTTCTTTTTCTAATCGATTACAGCGCTGCTGTGCATTCTACTACTTGGTTTGCATTACCACAGCAGGAACATCCTACACCAAATGAAACTCAATTCAGAGAATATACATTGACTTTATTTTCTGTAAAGAACCAAGCCATGAACACATAGAAAACAGGAGGAGAGAAGCAACTCAATTAGCCTTTTTCTATTCTGGACTTTGAGTATCTGCTCCAAGCAAGTCCTGAGCCCAAATAATATTTACAATAGTATATGAAGCACAATGTGCTCTTTAGAGCAACAAGCTGCATGTCAGAAGCACTCTAGTATCCCACCTCTCAGTGGTAATCCAGATGTGTTTTGATGCATCGCAGCCAGAGCTGCCAGATCTCCACAGGGCCCATGACAGGGACAGTGTATGCACAGAGCAACTCTGCACTGCTCACACATTAAATCAAGTGCCCCCTGATGCCTCAGTTTTCAGGCATCCAGAGATTGGTAGTGCAGCAGGAAAACAAAACTCTGTCCCAATTTGCCAGATTTCTGTCACCTCTTTAGGAGCCCAGACATTTATGGATTATTCTTCGTGCAGCAGCTCCTTCAAGTGGCAGTTAATGCTTCACTGGGATATAACATATTCATATCAGGGACCTGCAGAAATGTAACAGTACAGATAACTGGAACCTCAGTCTAGGAAAGGCTGCCTTAGCCTCATTTATTCTCCTGACCTTGGACCATAACATCTTTTAATCATACACACAAACACAAGGTATAAAGCTGTCTTGTGTGTTTAAAAAGACATATCACACTGAACATAAATGGAAAACATCTGCTGGGTGACTTGCATGTCAAGCTGTGTGTATCCATAACCACCTTACTGAAGTATGAAGTCTGGCCAGAAATAATAGGCTTGTCTACCTTGAAAAATAAGTCATGCAAGTTCCAGAGAGAACAAAATTGCATTAAAAAGAAATTCTATTCCCACAGTTGAAGTTCTGGATGTGTAAAAAGAAGAGGTCCTTCTTGAGAAGAGACAGGAATCAACAGGAGTTCAAATTTGCATTATTTGCTATTTTCTGCTTATTAAGTACCACACACACAGAGGGCTTTCAACATCCAAAAATAATCCTGCAGTCATTTATCAAAAATTTTGATGATTAAAATAATGCAAGCGCAGCGAAATGCTACATCTTTTCCAGAACAAAGCAACTTGATTGCTTTGCACTTTCACATGAAAACCTGTCACATGGGTGTGTCTTATTGAGGATAAAATTATTTCTCCGGCAAAATACCTGTAACCTTAAAATCTGCATAGTCCTCTTGGGACATATATAGTCACATACAAAAGAAGACTCTGGGTGCTTAACTTCCTATCAATTTCAAGGGAAATTAGGAATCAGACTGTGAATTTACACATTCATTCTCTTTTGAAATAGGAGCTAAACATGTAAACTGAGGGTGGATGAAAAACCTATAGCAAACTAAACTACATCATCTGAGTTCTCTTCCTGGTTCAGCATCACTTAAGGCACAAGAGAGAATTCAAAAGCTTAAAAAAAAAAAGTTGTGATTAGATAATAATAGTAATACTGCCCTGGGAAAAAAAAAACACATAGGGAAAGAACAGTGAAAAAAACAGATCTGATTTTCATGTATGTTCATTACTTATTTGCCTGCACTGTTCTGTTGTCAGAAATGTACAGAAAAATCAGTCTGAGTTGTGTTCTCTGTTAAATCCTAATGCATAGTAAAATTTTAAAGGGTGCATATCATTTTAAAGTAAGGAACTAGAGCTGCACTTGACTACAGAAAAAACAGCTGACAGTTGTGACACCCAGAAATACTTTCCTGGCTGCCACCCTGTTTTCCTGCACAATACATTATAGGCGGCAGAGTAAACAGTTTGTCAACATTAAGGCTCTGCATCACACACTTATAAAACAGCAATTATATAAATAATTTTTAAAGGTTTTTTTTAGCGATCTGAACCTATTTGAAGACTATCAACCTACCTGAAACTATTTGAACTACAAACTTTACTTCCCCTCTTGTAGGAACTAAAGATGGAAGCACCACATTTGTGTAGTGCATTTTTGTCATGGTTTAGGAATGGTATTTCCCAGTTTAGTGTTCCCACTGAAACACCCCAAACTATGTATCACTCACTCACTCCCCCTACTCCCTGTGGTGGCCTGGAGAGGAGAACTGGAGGCACTAAAGGTAAACATCATGGGTTGTGATAAGAACAATTTACTGGAAACAGCAATGGAATAAGAAAAGGAACAGTAACAGCAACAGTATCAACAACAGAGGGGTGAACAATTCACACGAGAATGCTTATGATGTGGAAACCGGGAATACCAGAACCACTGCCATGCTACCCCAACCCAGAAGGGACTCCTTCCCCTGTTCCCAGAAAATGATGTGAGATGGTATAGAATAACATCTGGGTCCTAGCCATGCCCACTCCTGGATACCGCAAAAATTGACCGTCCTGGCCAGAACCAGGATAATTTTGATAATCAATCATTGCAACTTTTTCTAAGAACTTGGAATCCAAATCCTTTAGGCAACTATGGAATCTGGAAATGAACTTCCTATCATCATAAGCAAGAAAAAGGTATTGAAAGAGTTTTCCATATAATAAAGAAGCTTTTTGAAATGATACTATTTTCCCTTAAAATAAGGAACAAAGTTCTCCTTGAAAGCATCAGTCTTATTTGCTGCAGTTGGAATTCATTTATTATTAGAAGTATTTATGTACCCAAAGGATGGGGGAGAGTCTGCATCCAACACCAAGCAGTTATTCATTAGAAGCAATCAGGGGGTTCCCCTTGAGGTCTCCTCCAGCTTCTAAATTTTTAAGTTGAAAAACTACTCAAGAAAAAAGTTCAGATTAATTCAACCTCGTCCCACTTTAGCTTTCATTTAACATGAAAGACAGCTTCAGAAGGCAGAAGTGGTTCATTGCAAATTCCCCCTCAGCATAAACTTATCAGCTCCCTTATCCATCCTGTCAGTCACTTGAGCAAGCCCATCAAGGACCTCAAGTGTCCTGTCAAAAGCCAAGGTCAGAGATGCAAGTGAGGATGAAGTTGTAGATTGCTGCCACAGAGATGAGACATGGTCCAAAGGTGGTCTGCTAGGTTTGCCCCTTGCCCATACTGCACCACTAAGGGCTCTGCCTTTCTGGCTCCCAACCACACGCAGGTCAGAACACTCCTGTGCCTCTTTCCTCAATCTCTGTCCTTCTCTGCCCTTCCGTTTCTCTTCTAACTGTCCTATCATTCTCCTTGGTCCCTTTCTTGCTCAACAGGTTCACTTTCAGTTTTACTTGCCAGTTTTGGTTTTCATAGGTTCTTTGTGAGAATGCTTTTTTTTGTGTCTTTTGGTGCTTTTGGTTGTTTTTCAATTGGGTCATTATCCAGGGAAATCCAGTTTCTTCATATGTTCCATAGCAGGCTCCCTGAGAAAGTAAGGTATTCTGGACCTCGTATCTCCTTCAGTCAGTTAAAAGAAGTTGTGAAATTTTCTTTGCCATGAGAAAGTAACAGTAATCATCATCACAACCTATCTAGACTCCAAGATTGGAGAAAAAATTTAAAAACCAGACCAAAACCCAGATGAATTACGCTATTTTTTTCTTATTATTAAAAATGCATCCAGCATTTTTAATGACCAAAACTGAGGTTTAGAACATAATGTATCTAATGCTGTTTTCATAGTTGATCCCTCTTTCACTTTTGGCAACAAAAGTAAACTCCTGCTTTCCTTTGATGGTAGCAATTTTCTAACTAAATTTAAAGTCCTTGCTCTGATGCACTCCGCTCAAATGAAGGTATCTTTGCCACAGGTTATACTCATTTCATTACTGCTTCTGATATTGTTTTAGTGAAGCAACTGACATCTTTTGAACCTGTACAAATGCACTTTAAATTATGATAAAATCAATCTGGTTTGAAAATTCTTTATAAAGAAGAATTATGCGGTTTGGGGGTTTTTCTTCCCCAGTAAATGAAAAGTGTTAAATCAGTAACAAAAACTTTTTTCCAAAGTCTGCTAAATCTCTGTACCTGAAGAGTACTGCCATGTTTCTGCTGCTTTTGTGCATCTCCGACATGTAAGTAAAGGATATGTTGCAAATCGTGGATAGATATGTTTCAAAACCACATACCTCAACTGCAAGATTCAGGGGGGCAAAGTTCAGCTTGATTAACTCAGTAGATACCATCCTAATTTCAAACTGTAAACTAACTCATTTCTTTTCTTCCAATACCCCAGAGGAAACATTTCAGTGCTGGGTTTTCTTTCCTAGAAATATGGCATTACTCATTTTAGTTTACATTAAATGAAAATACTAATTTTTGCTTTAGCTGTATTTTATCTGCACAGGGAGGTCACAATATAATTGAGCAAGCAATTTCTTGCATAACAAGCCTAATACTGTGTTGATCCCAATCCACTCTAATTGATTCCCATAGAGTTTGAGCCAGATTCTGCAAGTACAAACATTTATAGTTTGAAACAGCACTTTAATCCCATTTTCATGTACCTTTTTTGACCACTGACCTAAATAATGTACCCGGGAAAAAAAAAGGAAGAAAAGAAAAACAAACCGAAATCACAACTCACCTCAAATATTTAAACTGATATAGAACAGATAGCATTGATTACAAATTTACCTTTTTAATGAATGCCACAGAGAATGTATCCCACGATACAATCCCATGATCCATCAGCTCAACAAATGCAGTCAGTGTAAAGGACAACATATCTCCAAAGCTGCAAGAGACAGGAGTCATGACAACATTTACCAGTAATGCAGCAGGGCAATGACCAAGGGAATAAAGCAGCAGGAAGCTTTCAGAAAGGCAGGAAAATGAAGCCAATTATGGACTAAGAGGTAGCAGAAGAGCAAGAGAGGCTGTGCTATAGATAGTCTCCAAAACAATTTAGCATGGATAACAAGAATAGTCAACTGGAAGAAAGCAGTTGTAAGAGAAGAAGTAATCCCCAGGAGACCACTGCCTGCAATGCTCAAAAAAATGAGTCAGTCCAAATTAAAATTCTCTCATAATTTCAGAGATTTAGATCTAACAGAAGAAGGAAGTGAACTTTTTTTCTTAGCTCTTACGAAAACCTCCTAATTGAAGGCCACATTGAGGTGTCACATTTTGGTACCTCTGCATCAAGCAAATTGGTGGGAAGTTAGAGCATTGTTTATTCCTTCTCTTACAAGGAAGCAAATATATTTTTAAAAATGCACCAGAAGAGTTTATATGTCTTGAGCAGTAACTTTCTAACAGTTAACGCCTTGATTTCCTTCTTTAAACCTGAAGATACATCTCTTTATCTACGAGCAACCGAATTGCAAAGCATGCAGCTCAAATTATTTAGGTTTTGCAGGCCATTATCCTGCATTTTACACCTGTAAATTTGAAATTCAACACATCTTTGTATGAACTCAAGTAAATTCAAAATGGGTTTAAACTCATCATGGATAGTGGGACTAGATGCACAAGAATTTTTCACGTTAAACCCCAGCTTTTAAAGACTAGCTTCATTTGTATACATAGTCAGAGCCACAATGATTTCAGTGAAGCCCCTCCATGAGGTAACTACTCAATACAAACAGCAGTGCAGAGATCCTGAAAGGGAGCAGCGAGTTACCTTTCAGGGCATATCAAACTGCCTGCAAGGTACTCTGCCAGTAAGCCATTAAAAAGTAATATCATACAACCAAACAGCATGAATAGTCCCAGTGAGTTCAACACAAAAGCTTACACCTAATAAAAAGATAGAGTAAAAAAACCCCTCCTCTCTCAGATTGGAACTGCAAAGCTCAGGATATGAAAAATCTGAGTGCAATAGTACAGCCACAGTTAATGCAATTGGTGTTCCTTAATCAGTGGTTTATCCTACTATCCTGCATGAACCCAACACAAATAAGTGAACATCCACTCAGATGGAAGACTTTTACAGCAGTACAGAGAAATAAGGCAGAAAAATCAGCTTCAATGTAGCAACTCTAGTAGCTGGATTTGGTTTAATCTGCCATTTAGGGATTTCTAATGGTGAGATGCAGCTTTCATTGGCCTCTTCATTTAAGGACATCTTGCCACAACTCCTGAGATTCCCTCCACCAAAAAAACCCCTTGCCACTCTTTACATTTTGTGAGTAAAACCCCAAACCACCAAAACACCGTTCTCTTCAGTAAATATGGGTATGCCCAGTGGCTTTGATTACTTATGACAAAATGAAAAACCTACACCAAAGATCAAACAAGAAAAACAGAATCTCTAAAAAATCCACTGTAATTCTGCAAGGAATACTTTCTTCGGCAAATAAATGATCTGGAAGTCCTGGAGTTTGTTTTGAGGGGGAGAGGATGCTTTTCTGCCTTTTTTTTTTGTTGTAGTTGGTTTGTTTGGGGTTCTTTTATTATTGCAAATCATTTAAGAACTACATTAGATTTAAAATGTCATCATTAGCATTCCAGATAACCAGGGATTTCTTATTAAGAGGACAATAAGACTCTGAAGGAAATTTAATCAGCTCTGGTCCTGTCATGTTCCCCAGTTCATTCCTTTTGAATAATATAGTGATTTATGAACCCACAAATAAAACAGCAACCCTAGGAAAGGCTTTCTTCTAAAAGCACGAAATTCGAATGCATCTTCATGACAGAATACTTCTACAAATACAAGGAATACTAATATAATAACTACTATTATTATTAATAATTAAAACTAAATTAGTTTCAAAAATTTTTTAATTAAAAAGGTAGGCTGTATAGGTTGAAAAGTAGATAAAAATCTCTCCCAGCATTAAGCTAAGCACATAATCTGGCAGAGATAAATTTTCTTATCTATGAGTTTTAAAATTTAGTCAATTAACCAGTATTTAATACATGAATGCTCTTCTGCAAACTAATTGTACATGAAAACTAATCCCCATCAACAAAAGATATAGTTTAGAGGGCTTACTTAAACCACATTAAGCTTGTGCATGGATATTCATCTTCAGAACAGCAGTGGCTGGAATGTAAAGGAATTAAACTAACCTGGAATCACCAGTCTCATTAAGTCTTCTCATCAAAACTATTGATCAATCCTGCTTGATTAATACTGACTAATCCATGCTCCTCCACAGCTTTGGGGAGAAAACTGGGTTAATGGAGCTGCCAATGCTGGTTTTAATGTATAAACCTGGTTTTAGTAGATCTGACAGTGATACAACCATTTGGGATCCAGAAGGTTAAAGTACTTTTCAACTTGAAATGATCAGACACCTCATCAGATGTCTCTCCAGTGACTCTGCTTCAAATAATTAATGAGTGAAGAGGTGCAACACTGGAACTAATCAAGCAGCAAGAAATACTTCAGCTCTATTATTATGCAGCACCACACATACATACTATGTCCTTCTAAAATATATGGCGATACACATGCTCTTGCCCACGCACGTATATACCAAGTGGCATTGCAAAAGTCAAAAGCCAGGCTTAAGGGATAGGAATTAGGAGTAGCACAGCTAAAGATGAAAGCAATCTCCACAGTAACTAGGGCAAGATAAAGATTAAAGCATCTGCAGGGGGAGGGGAAGGGTGTTGATTCATTGTTAAGTGGTTAAACACAAGCAGATAGGCAGAAATAGACTTTCAAGTAATTCATTTCAAAACACACACAAGAACGCACTCATGCTATTAAGAGACAAAATAGAGGCTAGAAATTTCAAGGGAATCAAAGCTGGTTCATAAAATTAGTAATCTTAAAAAAATGTGGTAGGAGCTGTTTGACGCAAGGTCTCCGTAAGTATTTTGATCATACAAAAAGTCAAAAAAATAATGGGGCCTCTTTCTTCATAAAATCATTTTAGACTAACCCATAGCACAAGGCACAACAGTTCTGTAACTATCAAACCCTTGCTGCTCTGGCAAAATGACTCAGTAGTTTGAGGATAATTCCCGATGAAGGTGCTTTTTAATGCAGCAAGAGGAGAAAAATGATCAGAAAAATGCACTGTGTAATTGCAATTTCATATCTCATTAACACTGACATCTTAATAACCTTTGCTCTCAGGCAAGCTAGTTCTACAAGCCCTCCCAAATGCTGTTATGGCTCTGGCTCCTGGATGCCTTACATTAGGACAACTGATGAAGTTTGACCATTCTTTGCTGTCTCCCCTCTTCCAACCCCCATGGTGAGAGCTGGTCATGAAGCATCTCCTCACTCACAGAAGGTCTTGGCAAAAGCCTGTTAAGCAGCAGAAAGCTGAGGTTTGCAATGCCATCAGCTGTCCCAGCATGAGCCATTCCAGTGGACGGCCATGCTCTAATACAGCCTGTGGCTCCCCAACCTCTCTGACAAACCTGACTGAAAACTAAGGCAACAGCTGCATTCTACATCTGTAGGCTTTAGAGAAATATCAGGTCAAACCTGTTAATTTATATTCCTAAGAATTCTCTGTATTCTTACCTTAGGAAACTGTGACAAAAAAAAAACAACAAACCCATTCCATATATTTTGATACTAGTTTTTCTTTACTGAAAATAAAAATGACAGGAATGTGCATGTGACCCTGATTACCACACCTGTCTCTCACATGCCTTCCTAGTATCATTTCTACATGCTAAACCATCTTTTTATCCTGTGTGCTTAGTTTGAAAGATGCCCAGAGCAACTTGGATTAGTTTTTAAAATAAATTAACGGCAGTTTAACACCCAAATCCCCTAGATGTTTTTAAAAAAGAAATTGAAAAAATCTCAATCTGTGTTTTGCACATATATCAAAATGAACATTTTATCACTGTTATGGAGGGAAAAATACTTGGCTGCTCAAATGATTATGTAAATCAAGATAATTAGTCAGGCTCAACTGTCATCAGGCAACAAACTAAGGAATACAAGTTTTCACCAAGCTAGATGGGAGTGTCTCATGTTTTATATGAAAAGAACCTTTGCATAGTAGAATCTGGAAATTAATCGTTGCTTGTCTGTCGCAACCAGCGTACAGCCACCAGCCCACTGGGACTAGAAGCCAAATAATGTACATCTTTACACAAACCACTTTTCATGGGCAACACAGAACCAAAGCTGAGCTCTAATTTTGCAAGGGAAAGCAGCAAAGAAACAATTTAATTGGGCAGAAGGAAACAGAGAAGTAGCAGCCTACTACTAAATGCAGGAGTGGTTAACTAAGTCCCTTATCTGGGCTCACAGCCTAATACTGGGCAGCTGAAAGGCCTGACATCACTGAGGTCAACATCAAAGAGTAAGAACAGCTTTTTAAATTGGAGCTGTCAAGGATAAATGGCCATGAATAAATTTAAACAGGGGAACAGAATATATCTAATCATCAGAGGACGAGCTCTGGAAAAGCCATGGGGGCAAAAATCTAAGTCTAAAACTGATGATGTAGCAGGATGCTTTTCCAGCACAGTGTGAATTTTATATTGCTATGGCTCCTCTTCACTGCTTCTGCACTGCCTTGTTTCTTCAAGAAACCTTCCCAAGGGTAAAGCTAAGCCACCGTCAAATCAGAGTAGGAGCAATTCATACCCACTTGGTTCTTAGTACAGATGAAAATGATGGAACAATCTGTGTAGTAGCTGCCCCTATTTTTCTAGATGATTACAGAAAATGCACTTAACTGCTACACAGCAATTGACACAGATATTTTCTTTTTCATCGTGCTAGCTACGCACTACTGAAATATTTCTTTGTGGTACAGTTTCACTGCGTTCATTAAAAGGGGTCAGCCTTACTGATTTCAAATCCCTTGCATTCCAAGAACACGAAATAGCTTTGTAACCCTAGTACCAGGGTTCCACTATATTTGAAAATTAATTCCCATTAAAGAAAAACAAGGTGTGAATTTTAAACATGACTGTAGATATTCTTGAATAAATCCAGGTGTAGATACTCTTACTATGAAGTATGACTAAATCCACTTAAAGGTACATTAAGCATGGGAAACTAACCCAGAGGAACTATTACACACTGAAGATGTGATTGGAATTACCTTTTTTTCTTATTCCCCATCTTTTAAATTCCTGGTTTTGTTCATTTCATGGTAATTTCCTCAAATGAACTACTTTTCTTAAAAGCCCAGGAATCACTACACAGGAAAAACATCATTCTCCAATCAGCTTGGTTTGACAACAATTTGGCACTGCAATGAAAAAGTCAATTAATAGGCCTGTTTCATGGGATTTTCTTTTTAATTCATCCATCAGCCAAAACAGGATAAATAAAATCCCAAAACAAAATGGAAACCCCTAAAACTGAAAATACAGAGAAACTCACATTATAGAAGAACCCCCCTCAGTGCAGAAAGTAATTAAAGAGGGCCTCTCTATGAAAATTAGGTTTTAATTAAGCCAGGCCAGTGTGTGCAAGCTACCAGAGATAAAACGAAATATTGTCACTTTATTTTGTCATCCTGTACATTCAAAGTAACTTGTTTTTTTAAAATTAACACTTGGTTCCTTTAAGTATCTTTAGTCGAGAAGACAGGAAACGAATACTGAAAAGTGTTATAGTTTAGTTCATTATATCAGTCTCTGCGGGGTTTTTTACAGTTCTCACTTCACTAGATCTTCTCTCATTAATACATGGGTGAAAAATAGTTAGGATGTTCAATAACTATACTCATAGAGCACTAGTGTAAACGCTTTACCTTCAAAACATACAAATGAGCAAGCCAGCTTCCAGAACTATTAGTTTCACATCCTCAACAATAGCTCTGGTATCTTTTTCAGTGCAAATCCCAAATTCAATAATTTGTGTTATTTAATTGTATCATCTCACATACTACTGCTGAAAATCAAAATATTAAACTGAGTACCCCCATGCAAACTGAAGCTTCTACTGGCAGGATTTAAGTTCCAAAGTTAGAATAAACTTTAGTCACAGACACATTTTTTACTACTGTATTAATTGATGTGATACATCTACATTGACCAATAAGGATCCTCTTAATAAGTATCTTAATAAAGATCAAGTGGGTAAAACCTTGTTCTCATGAGTAAATAAAGTTAACTGCGTAAAAAAAAATTAATTCAGGTCATCAGTCGGATCAGGTCCTAAAACCAGGGTGCAATGCAACTGTAAGTCAGTATTTCAGTACTGTCCTGAGGACAAACTCGATGCGTAGAAGCCTACAGTATAATAGAATTTGCAAACAGAAAGGTGCTGAAGGACTATATTCTTCCACAAAGAACTATTTTCACAGCAGTGAGGAAAAAAACCACCATCTAAAAGGACAGGAGATACTTGGTCTAAGCAGGGGTGATCATAGAATCCCAGAACTGTTAGGGTTGGAACAGATTTCTGAAGATGATCTACTCCAACCCCCCTGCCAAGGCAGGGTCACCTGGAGCAGGTTACTCAGGAACACATCCAGGTGGGTTTGGAATATCTCCAGAGAAGGAGACTCCATATCATCCTTGGGCAGCCTGATCCAGTGCTCTGCTGCGTTCAGTGTAAAGAAGTTTTTCCTCCTGCTGAGGTGGAACTTCTTGTGTTTTAGCTTATAGCCACTGTTCCTTGTCCTGTTGCTGGGAACCACAGAAAAGATCCTGGCACCATCATCTTGGCACCCACCTTTGAGATATTTATCTACATTAATGAGATCCCCTCTCAGTCTTCTCCAGACTAAACAGCCCCAGCTCCTGCAGTCTCTCCTCTTAAGAGAGATGCTCTGGACCCCTAATTATCTTCATTGCCTTCCACTGGACCTGTCCCAGGAATTCCATGCCTCTCTGGTACCCAGGAGCCCAGAACTGGACACAGCACTCCAGATGTGGCTTCACTAGAGCAGAGTAGAGGGGGAGGATCACCTCCCTCGGCCTGCTGGCCACAATCTTCCTAATGTACGTCAGGATACCATTGGCCCTCCTGGCCCCAAGGGCACTGCCAGCTCATGGTCAAGTTGTCATCCACCAGGACCCCCAGATCCTTCTCTGCAGAGCTGCTCTCTACTAGGTCAATCCCCAACCTGTACTGGCATTTGGGGTTATTCCTCCCCAGGTGCAGGACCATACACTTCACTTTTTTGAAACTCGTTAGGTTTCTCTCTGCCCAATTCTCCAGCCTTTCACAGTACTGCTGAACGGCAGCACAGCCTTCAGGTAATGCTGCCAAGAATTCCGTAAGCCTCATGCCACTTTAACAATTTTTCTCATAATCTAAACTTTTCTATTATGAAACAAGTTACTTTGCATTAGGTTAAGAAATTGAACTTAGCAGAAGGATTTAAATTTCCTGCCAAATTTATTCTTACTATATAATTTATTTATTAGGCAATGATTTAAAAATAAATGTTTCAGAACTTGGTTTACAGTAGATTTGTGAAAGTATGATTTAGCACAGGTTTGGAGGCAGAGCTGCATTTCCTGCATGATAAATCACATCAAACTCTCAGAATGACAGGCATATGCTTAATCGATTATTCTTTTGCTTTCTTGGGTTTTAGTTATACTTGACATGTCAAATTTTCAAGCCAATCAAGATATTAGAACATCTCTTGGGATTCAAATTTATCAAACCCTGTGCTTAACTCAGCGCAAACAGAAATATTCTGTTCAAAATCATCAGGGAAATAGGCAGGGAAATTCTGATACAAGGCCCTTTATTATGTTACAGTTTTCCTTTATGCAGCTACCTGCAAAAACTAGCATTACCTGGGACCAGCAAATAATAGGAATTCAAACTAGGACAACGACCCTTACTTTTCATCTCACTAACACTGACTATTAAAACTGCCAACTAACAACCCCATAAGCCAGTGAAATTCAAGACAGGAATTGGGAAAGGCAGGGAAATTATTCATTTACTAAAATTAAAAAAAGAAAAGAAAACAAAAGCCTTACTTCAGAAATAGTAAAAGCCCCTGCTGAATTACAGAAATGAAGCACTCATTCCACAGGCAAAGCAAAAAAAGGCTTCATCAGAAAGTTTAAACAGGCATCAAAGAGCAGAAAACACAGAAGATTGAAGAGTTGCTGACGGATATGCACAGTTGTATTTACATATAAAGATTAGCGCAGGGGCCTGAACTCAGTCATGCAATAGAAGAGGTAGTACACAAGGTGATGATCTAATCAAGTTCTTACCAGGGCTTCATTATCTTCTGCAATTTCTGATATCGTCTGCAAAATTAAAACTCGCATGTGAGGAAAAACACTTTAAAACATCTGTACTCTATTTACTGCATAAAACCCCCCCATACTTGAGTCATAAAATTCACATAAAGGCATACAATAAAAGGCAGTAAATTGCTAACAATTTGCTGTGAACAGAAACAGAAACAGTTCAGTAACTGGTAAAGAACACTCCAAATTAATTTCAAATATTTGTTCAGAATTCTTGTGCTAACTTCTGTTATGGAAAAAACATATCTAGACATTCTAATTTAGTAAAACATTTGTGTAAAAAGCCTTTGGTACAAAACAATAAAGGTTTACACATTAAGCATCTTCTGTCCTGTTTCAACGACATGTAGGCTATTGCGTGGAGAACTCTCTTATTTACTTGCAGTTTCCATCTCTAATACTGACGTCAGAGTCATCAGCATCATTGAAAGCTGTGTAGCTAGGATGGTAAATGGTAAAAATGGCACCAAAGATAGATACTGTCTTTTTAAAACACCACTTAAACATATAAAAAATAAGGGAGCTAGGAAGAAATAAAAAAAAATTCCATCTCTTATTTAACCCCTTCTTGTGTCTCCTAAATCTGTTTCACAGTTTTACTTCAGAGGGTTGGCTGCAGTTCCACACTGGGCAGACTAGAGTTCAAAAGGACAACAAAGAGGTCCCTCTTTCCTTTTAGCATCTTCTCCCCAGGTCTTCCCTTTGCACTTTCCTTCACAGCAGCTGCACAGCAGTGTCATTCAGCTCATGAGAGCTCAAGGACTACAACCTCTCCAATCACTGATTCAATTCTCTAATTCTCTCCCAGAATGTGGCCAGAGTTTTGGGGCTTTTTTTCCCTTTTGGTGAAGCAGTAATTCCTCCCACCTTTTCAAGAGGGACCAGTCTCAAGGAGGGAAGCTTTTGGGCTGGCTTCTGTCATCGTCAGTGGAGAAAACACAGAGAGCATCACTGGAACAGTGGTTTGAAATCCTTCTCTGCCAGCTGTGAGCTGCAATACTCATGCCTGAAGACAGTGCTGGCACAGTTTACCACGTATCTAAGCACAGACTGGGCTACAGCCTAACTCAAATTAGACAAGTGACAAGATTTTCTCCTTGGATTTCATAGCCTTGGTTCTTTTATGCTACAACATCTATATGTGCAGCCAGTAATAATGAATAAACAAAAAGCATCCTGATGATCAGATAGCCTTAAAAAGGAGAGGAAAATACCCTCAACATGCTTTTACGAGAAGTAAAATTCAAAAAATTTCCCATAGTGGGAGATCCAAGCTTCAGCAGAATGTCACTCCCGTGCTTCTGCAAACTAAGTGCTTCCATGCTGTGGCAGATTCTGCTGAACCACCAAGAACAATCACCATCACAAATGGGTTTTTTAATCTCCCAAATGTGCGTGGATCCTTGCAACTTTCTGCAGCACGTCAGCCAAACTTCATAACAGTCTTCCCAGGCCAGTTTTTAAAATGCCTGCTTTCTTCCAGGTGCTGACTTCGGCTAAGCAGCAAACAAACTTGAAATTTGAGCTGTGTTTTTCTGGTAGAGAAACAAGTGTGGTGCTTGCAGACTGGTAGCACTTCAAAGGACAGACTCTGTTTTGCCAAAGATTTTTCACAACAGGCTCTAATCAGGAGCATTTTCTCCATGATTGAGACAGGGATTAAAGAACAAACATCTGAGTCCCAAAACGAAACATTCAGACAGCAACTGTCTTAGCATTTACAGAACTCTTATCCATCCTGAGTTAATCAGCAATCAGTTAACCTGAGGTCAGAAAGTGTGCAAAGTAAAAGAAAATTTAGAATAATGTGCAGAAATAATTGAATTATATAAGACTTTTCTGACAGAAGATTTTGACTTCAGAGGAAAGATAGCCATTGTATTAAATCAAACCTTTTCCACTGATTTTTGTTGCCTTGGTGTGACTAGAGCAGCAATCAATCTAGGACATCAAATGTTGCAGCAACACATGATTATAGATCAACTTTTACCACTGAAGATGTGGATGGAGGCTTTTCTCTAAAGCAATACACCCTATTTTCATCCATCATCGAACCAAAACATAATAGAGAAGGACCTGGCATGAGCAGGAGTTCCTCTCGTATTTACCTACAGACCATGCAAAAGTCACCAAGGAGGAGCCAAGCCGGTTCTTCCAGCAGGTCAGTCTGGAAAGGAACTAAGTACAGTCTGCCACCTCCATCAGCTTTCCTCTTTCTATATATACATAACTGTTGTTTCTTCCAGAGGGCTGACTCTGTGGTAGCAACCAAACACCTCTGTGGAGCCCTACTTGGTGAGTTACCAAAGTATGGTCAAAAATGCTGAAAGCCTTACTGATCTAGACACTGTAATTAGCTCAGTGCTTATATTTATCTTCTTTTTTTTTTTTTTTTTTTTTAAGAAACCATCCTTCAATTGCATTTGCACAGATGGGAACAAAACCAAGGCCAAAAGGCAAATGTTATAAGGGCAAATTAAATAGCAATTGTGAAAGGTTGAGATTCTATAGTGATGAAAGACAAAACCAGGGATTTTTACATAGGCAGAAATCTCAAAACAAATGCCAACGTAACGCAAAACAACATGGATGACAAGTTACCAGGTTAGACATTTTGCTACCAAAATATGTTACCTGTTTGGCCTCCAAATGAATCCCAAGGAGCAGCAGTGAGTTCCCTTTGGACTTTCTCAAGCACACAGACTCACTACTTGCTCAAATACTGCAGGTTACATCTTGAGCAGCTTCCAACAGAGACCAGCTTAGCAGGGACCTGACTGGATCAACTCCTATCTGTTCATGTGCCAGAACTGCTGTACAAAGACTGAAGATACCCCAAATCTAAACCCCAGATGGGGTAACCCACAGTGCACGGTAAGGGCTTGTCTGAACCGCGGGAAAAAAACTAGAATGTGCCATTGTGGAAGCCAGTGTGGAGCCCCTGTAGCTAATGATATCAAGAGTTAAAGCAGTCACATCACTTCAGCACAACAAATTTTTCTGAGCCTGCACTGTTTGGACACGAGCAGAATTGTACAAAAGTACCACTGAGGATAAAAGCTTTACACGCAGTATGACCCCAGAGAGGGCCACTGTTACCAAAGGCGGAAGATGTTCACAAAAACTTCCTCCTCTACAGAAATGCTGAAGGGATGAAGGATGAATGACCTGCTAACCACATTAAAGCACCATTTGGCTATTGCTTTCCAGGCATGCACAAGGATAACCCACATTCTAGATAACAGGCAGTGTTTACGACAAGAAAAATACAGGAGTACATATTTCTGGCTTCTCTCTGTAAGAGGTGTGGCTATCACAGGCATATGAAATCTGGGAAACACTTTGACCTCGAGTAATCTACAATATTACTATTACTATTAAGTTACACAGCAGCCCTCAGACTCCTCATAGCTACCACAACATCCCACAGCTACCACAGCCCAATAGACAAAAACATCCTGGAAAGTTGCAGAAGTGGAGATTTTAAGCTCTTACCCTTATTTTTGTTGGTTTCTCAAATCCTACAAATTTGTCTGGAGTTAACAAAAAGTAAAAAAAATTCCTTTTGCCCACCTTGATGCTCTGGACAATGTTTGGAAATATAAATCCACTGTGGGAGTTATTCTTTTTATAACAAAAAAGAGGTTGCCAAACAAAATCCAGTAGAATTGTCTCTTCTCCTGACCCCTGTTCCTGTCAACAGGGTGTTGATATCACCATTTAAAAGGGGTCATTTAAATGTTAATATTCTCAAACATAGGCAAAGTAATACAGTCAAGCCTGGAGAAAGAGCGTTTAGGATGGGGGGACCAGAAACTCTCCCTCTCTTGCCTCCAAAGATACAATCTTTGACAGTTCCACCTTCAGGTGACCTTGAGATTGGCTCAGTTGGTTAAAGAGTGGTGTTAATATCACCAAGGTTGTGGGTTTGATCCCTGTAGGGGCCGTTCACCCAAGAGTTGGACTCGACTCTTCTGGGTCCCTTCCAAGTGAGGCGATTCTGTGATTTTATCTAAAGCCTAGAGTGTGTGCTTTGCATATGTAAAGGATATAAGGAAAATTGTACTTGTGTGTGCTGAGAGGGAGGGTGTAATCCAAGCCTGAAGACTGATGGGGAAACAAACCCAAAATAGAGCAAGCAGGAGAAAAGTAAACCAACAGAAAAAAAAAAAGCTCCAGAAAAAAATCCTACTCCACCTTCTTTTTTTATGGAAACTGCACTGAAAGATGGGGCTGCAGCCCTTTCTCATTCCCCTGCCGTTACCATCTCCACAGTGGTATAGTAGAATTACCTGATTTTATATGCTCTTTTGGATTTCTGCCTCATAGACAATAGTCACCCTCTCCCGACATTACAGAAGCACTAAGAAATGAAGATTGCGTAAAATCCCTGTTGGACAAGAATTGATTTTGGCAGCAGTGTCAGACTAAGTAATCTATGCTTCCAGGTGAAGCTTCATAGGAATAGTTGAGCCTATTTAAAACCCTGTGCTGTCAAAAATACAAATTAATTTCCTCCCTCCATTGGCTGGCTGACAGTTTAGCAAATTGAATTGCATCAATAAGGAGTCAAATAAGCATTGGAGCTGAACAAGAGAGGGAGCAGGTACTACACAGCCAGTAGCCAGGAAGGGTGGAAAAGGACTACTTTATATAGTGGCTAAAACCTACTAGCTTAGTATTGTTCATATCTTCTGAAAATTCATTTTCCATTTATCTAGTGAGTTGTGCTTGCACACAACTGTTTTCTGGGGCAATGCTGTGAGCTCAGCCAGGGAACTAAACTGGGTTAAGGAATATTGTATTAAAAGTAGCCTCTACTGTCACTTTCCATAACCTACACCAGTTTTCCAGTCCAGCTTGGTAGAAACAGTACTGGTATAACTCTCCAGATGAAGCAGGACAGGAGCAAGTTACTGTGAGCAAGAGCAGCTTAAACGTTTTGACAGCACTGCTGAAATACTCATCAGACTGGGATGGAAAAAAACACCAGCAGGTATTTGAGCAACTGTCCCAAAAAGTGTGCTAAAGTCGGAATAACTCCAAACCAATCTGTCTTCAGTTTTCCACTGGGCTGGTATACAGTATTATCTCTGTAAGACAAGCCAAGAGCTAGAATTTCACTGAACAATGCAATTTGTCCTTAAAGCATGCACAATTGATCTCTCAGAGACTCCCAGCTGTACAGCAGCCAACTCTGCAACTGCATGTGCTCAGTGAAGCCTCCTCTTAGTCAAGACACAAAACACATACAAATATACATTTATTTAGAAGCTTATATGAACTTGATCTAGCTGCACGTTTATTATTTCCAATAGGAAGATGGCAAAATTTAACAACTATCACAATTAGAAGCAAGAGGTTTTTTCTCCAATCTGCACACTAAGCAATTACAACTCCCTTATAATTAAAACCAGGCTATCTGCAACCTTGTCTCAGCAGCACCAAGTAGCATGTTTCTGTGCCATGGCTGTACGACAATAAAGCTGCTCAGCACAGCCTCATTGATGAAGGAGATGTCTGGAGAACAATCTACTCAACAGCAGCAGAAACAATTCTGTTCTGGTTACTGTCAAGACAGCCAGACTTAGCAAAATCTCTTTTTTTTTTTTGGCAGAAACTGTGTGTTATTTCAGCCAAATGGCAAGTCATAGAGATCAGGATAATGCCAATTTTAAAAAATGCTGAAAATTCTGCATAGGCCTTCCTCCTTTTCCTCCCAGTCATGAGATCACCCTTATTATTATTACTAGTAATAACAAAAATAAATATAGATTCCTTTTATCAACTCTTTGGTCTTTCAATATTTACAGCGTGTGAATTACATTTTCCTTTTCTTGCTTTATAAGGCATTATGAGTGATTCTTTTCCTTCTAAGGAAGGCTGAGAGTCTGTCCCAGTCACTAAACTCTTCTGATACATCAAGAAAAAAACCCCACAACTTTAGCAGTCTTCTGCTACATCAGAAAGACTGTCTGTACAGACATGATTTTCTGAAACACAAGTTCTAGGCTCGGCTATGGAAAACAGCTCTGAATGAGAGAACTAGGTTATCACAGATGAGGTAGCAAGAAGACATGATTCTTTCTTCCATCTTGGTTCCTCAACATATTTTTTATCAGTCATTATGATACCTAGGAGTCAGCAGCACTGCTCACTTTCTGCCCCATATTAGGGCGTTGCACCCTGAGGGGGGAGCGGAAGCAGCACACCCTCACACTTCCCCTTTAGACTGTCTGTACATCCAAGCAGATGGACTGCACAGTCAGCTCCTCTTAACTAGGCACGAACTGGATTCTGAAATAAAGATTTATCATTAGGAGTACTACGGAAATCACTTTCCGAAAAGTCTCAGAAAAGAAAAATAGCTGCCTGCACACACCCACCCCACGCTTTGATGATACAAATGCACTGTCTGAGAAACGACTGGACATCATGGATAATTACAGAATGGAATCAGCATTTACTTCTTCATGACCTAACTTTTCTTGCAGTCTTTTCTATAATTTATAGGTCACCCAAACCATAAAAATGAACATAAAACTATCTCTTTTTTTTTTTCCTTTTTGAGTTAATAAGACTCATAGCAATGCCGTGGAAGCAAGAATTAGCCTGAAGGAAAAACAAGATAAGCCATCTCAGTCAACAAGATCAAGATACACGTGGACAGTTTCTGAGACATTGCATCTCTGCTGATATAAATATATTCATATTGACAAGATGCACTCTCAGCTTCACTAGGGCCCCACGCACCCTACAATCTGCCTACCACCATCCCCTATGGCTTTTTGCTTGCACACACCATGCCCACAGTTCTCTTTTCTCTATAACGTTCTAATTTTTTTCAATATTCAGGATAATAACATATGGAAAACTAACTAGGAAACACTGTTATGTCTTGTTAACTTTTTATATTACTACTTCTGTTCATCACCTGCAAAAGGAAACAAGTAACTAGAAATCCAGGGATTTATATTCTCTTACTCTGGTCACTGTAGTTTAACAGTCATCAGCTTCACTGAAATAATGACTAAATAGCACAATAAACAAAGCCAACTATAAATAAAGCATAGGCCTTTTCCTCAGTGAAAGTTATATAAAAAGATGGAGTCTTATTTTCCAGAGGCTACCCAGTAAAACTTAATTACACACTCAAATTATAACTTAAGAGCTGCCTCTAACATGAAATGCATGTGCAAAGAAAACTTCAGAGCAACTTTGCACTGAGCAGGATGCTACTTCTAATGAGCACTGCCGGCCCTTTGGGGAAAATAGAGAATAAAGCTTGAATTAACAAACTTCATCAATTTCTAGCACAGCTGCAGCACACTGTGAACAGAGGCACCACTCAGCCTGGGCTTACAGATGTAGGGCTGTTCCCAGCTGCATTAACCCATGGGCAGCTGGCACAGCACATAGAGGGGATCCCTGCAGAACACCAGCAGCCACCCCATAGGGTATGTCCCATTCCCACTCTCCCAGAGTCTTAGTGCCAGTCCCCAGGGTGCAGTACAAGAGCTGGGACAGCCACCCCTCCCACACTGTTTCACAGCATGACTGCTCTCAGGTTGTGGCCCAGGGATACACCTTGGCCAATGTAATGGTTTGCTGCCTTTTCTGTATCCACTCATGACACTTCCTCTCTTGTTTCTTCAAGTCCGTAACTGAGCAGAAAACTAATTTGAGAAAGTTAGTTTTCTCACAGAATCATGTACTCTGTGATAAGTTAGCACGCTGGATTGGCTTTGTGAAGCACTCAGGCACTGGAACCAACTCCTGGAACCAGCTCCTGGAAAAAACCAGGACTGGGCTGAAGAACGGGGGTTAACACACAAGAAATGGGAGGAGAGGACAGAGAGCTGGACCATCTCTCAGCAGCACCAAGACATTAGGTTTGTCTCAGCTGTATGGGTGACTCATAGCCCTATTCAAACAAGGCTGGCTCTACAGGAGTAGCCCCAAGGTGGTTAAGATAACCCTATAGTGAAGATACATCTTAAATGCATCTTTATAAAACACGTTGTCTTCTAAAACTGGGCTATGAAAGAAGTTTCTGCCTCACCCAGAAATTTCTGGCTCCTCATTCCTCCTTTAATACCTGCTCCCTGCCATTTATAATGCTAGTATAATTGTTTGTGTAGATTCGACTATGGACACTGAAATGATCATGGGCAAGTACAGGTGCAGGGCAAAGGAGAGAGAAGAGCATTTTGTTCTGAAGCATTTTGGTGACCCAGTCAGCCCACAAGGCCACCTTGTCCAGGGCACTGAGCTCAGGTTGGGAGCAACGGTGAAGAGGCCTTCAATTTGATTTATCTGTTCAGTGAGCATCTTGTGTGGGACCTCTTACTAGCAGTAGTGCAGAGAGTCCAAGTAAAAACAGGAACAGAGAACGTAAGAGGACAACTGACTGAATCCATCTGCCTTTCTTTGACAGCCTGGGGCACTAAATGAAAAAAAAAAGTTTCTTTTCTTTCTTTTGTGGAAGTAGTTTGTCTGTTGGTTTAGTGTGCTGACACAGCAGTGAGTGAAAGACCCTGGTGTGAGGGAACAGATTCAGTACCCTGAAGTGAGATGAGAAAGGAAAGCAGCAGCACCATGGCAGGCTTAGGCTGCTGTGCCTGTGTATGTTTGCTCCTTTCATTAAATCCCACATTCTGTTAAATATGCACTCATCAGCCAGTGATGCACAGTATAGAAGCGGAAGGGAATGTACAGCGTAGCACAGATGTCCTTGCTTTACAACTCCCTTTGCAAAACCAGACCTGGAAAAACCTGACCTGCTGACGCCCTCAGGAGCTGCAGAATGTCTAGGCTGCTGAACATGAAAGACTGCAGTGAGTACTGAGAGCTCATCAACACATGAAGCTGCTGGAAACTCTTACAGTCTGAGACTTTGTCCAATGTCCAAACTCGAGAGTGTTTCTCCCCACAGACAGAAACACTGATAAATACATTAGACAGGTAGATCAATCAATGCATCTTTGATGACACATTATATCAGCAAAAAAGAAAAAATTTAAATCCCTCAAAATGCAGGCCATTTACAAAATAAAATTAAATTTAAAAAGGCAGTAAACTCTGCTCATATGTCCAGTTTACAAGCCTGCTGTGTGGTTTGAAAACTTATACCTTCGGTCAGGACTTATTATAGGGTATAATTTGTTAGGCATTTCTTTCAACAGCAGTGTTGCCTTTAGTAGTTTCCGTCCCGAAAAGTTATTTTTAATCCAGACCAGTCTGCTACAGCTTGGCTCATCCCACAGATACAAAACAGCAGTACAAACACATCTGAAGGGTGAGGAGGGCACTTGCTTTATTCTTAGTGCAGCTAAAAGAAAAGATTATAAAAAATCTTAATGTTCCCTGTCTACTTCAATAGAAAATAAAATGCTTTAGTTTAAATACCTTCTGCAGTGGAGCAAGTTAAACCATTTAACGTAAATAATGTCATGACAAAATAAACCACAAGGGCAGTGACTGTTAATTTTCCTGTGTTTTGATCTCCACAGACATATGTGAGCCTATCCATTTAGAATACTTTTCATTAGTACAGCCACTGCATACATGTGTTTACATCAACTTAAATTTGTCTCTGCTTTTAAAATTAATTTGGTCCATAAACAACAAATATCATATGAATACAAGGCAAGTTGACAAATCTGGTAGCTAGAAGCATTTTTTTTTTTTAAAGTGGCATAACATGTGATGTGTGCCACAGACCACATCACTGCAAAAAATAAAGACCATAACCCCAACATGCTGAATATTAAACCATGAGCATTCTAGTATATAGCTATAGTTAGACAGTAAGGATTCAGAGTCCCATAAACCATTAACCACATAACAGGCAGGGATCAGGGAGAGCTTGCTTCTACACTGCCCAATCTATGGACTACTGGATTCATGAAAGTAGACAATTTTTCTGTGGAAAATCCACAGTATATCTTGTACAAGATCCTCAGAGACTGTTTATGTTCCATTTCAAAGACCATTTACTACTTCTGCTTTACCTCCTAACACTATTTACTTTCTTGGATCCAAGGGAACTCAAGCACATTTAGAGGGGATTTGAACTGATTTCAGTTTTCTTTCTCTCAGGAGACGGCTGTTGCTGTTACAGCGAGCAGGGAGAGAAAGACAACACAGATTTGGTCCAGGAAGAAAGGGTGAAGAAGTGACTTTTACTTAATTTTACACAGCCCATTTTATACTTTAGTATTCTTGGATGGTGTAAGGTCATTGGACTGCTGGCCATCCACCTCCTAGGGTGATTGGTCAAATTCTACAACGCCTATTTCAAAATATTTCTCTAGTCAGTATCATAACAACCCACAGGTGCAAGATAAAAATAATAGTTTACAGAAACCATGATATTGTTTTGAATAACTTGCATGGGAAAGAGCTCTTGCAGAAAGCTAGAAAGTTTCTCTGCTAAAGCTTTTTAGCATCCATAGATGGTATGGGTATCAATTTCTTCCTGTGTAGTAGAGGTTGACACTGACTGCAAATCTCTTACTTGAAATCAAATGCTTACTGGTAGAACATAATTTAATAGTGCAACAATCCAGTTGATACTTTTTTGCTGCACCCTCCACATTAAGCCAATGGACGCTTTCTCAGGACTATGGTTCTGAATTTCACCAACGATGAAATTTGGTAAGGTGTCCTGGTAAAGAGTAAGTGTATTTTTAGAGGTCAGCTTTCAATTTCATGACAAAAAACCCCACTGGTATTAGAAAAAATCCCATTCAGAATCAAAACAATAAAAAATGGAAATGTAAAGCATTTTTTACATTTAGGTTTTACCCCACATTTTCTCAGTAATGTGAAATTTAAAACATAGTTTTTAGGTGACATCACTTAAATATCAGCCTTTAAATATACTATCAGTGGCTTATTGAAATTCCAATGAATAGAGAAGAAACTAGGACCCCAGTCTCCCAAAACTTTATGGCACATGGGGTACTTGTAACTTCCTGCTTTGCTCATCCCCAGTCCTGACCAGACCATTGTTAGGGAAAATTAAAAAAACAATATCTCATTGATAATTAATATACTATCCTAGCAGCTCAGAACTCTTGAGATAGTTAATCTCTCAACTCAGAAAGAGAGCATGAAATCACCCCACACAGAAGGAACGCTAGAGTTTAAGCAAAATACTTACTCAGTGCCACTTTCAACCATTTGCGTTAGGAGGGAAATGCCATCCAGGTTTATAAATTCTTGAGCAAATGTAATATCCCGTGAGTAGTTGGCTAAGTCTTTCAGTGCTTCTAACTTTGCATCCATACTAGAAGACTGGATCCTCTCATGGAGCTGCTGTGCATTTTGAGCCTAAGAGAGAAACAAAACACACAAAAAAAAGCCAACAAAACAGCTTTCATTAAAATGAAAATCATGAGTAAAATGTCAGTGTAAGCAGGAATGGCCACGTTTAATATTAATGATATTTAACACTTCCATGCTCAGAAAATATTAAGTAGCTCAAACACAAGTTACTTTTGTAAAAGTATATTACTTGTGTATTATTCCATTATTATCTATACTTATCTGGACTCTTGCAGAATCATTAGCTGAGCAATGGATAGATGTCCCATTGTCTCAGGCAAAACCTAAGCATTACAAAAGACAGCCTTTGGCTTGAAGATCTTATGTGTCACACCAATAAAAGTAGAAATGAAAATAAAACAAACTGCATCAGACAATCTCAGTAAAATAATAGTGGCACTTCTTTTCCTGTCAATGCTTACTCAGGTTACACACTTCTCATCACCTTCAGCAACAAAGACCACATACTGTCCCAACCATGTTCCATCAACAGAGACCAAATTCAGATCTTCTGCTCCTTCCTCCTCCTCTTCTTTTGTTCACAGTCAGTTCAAACACTCACATACCCTCTTAACAAGGAGTGTGGGAATAATTACTTCCCACATAATACTACGATATTATCCGTCATACATCTTTTTGCATGTTCAGTATCCTCATGTTATGCTATTCTGCCATTAACGTTTCAAATAGAGGATGAGATAGTGAAATTCAACATAGACACTGATGATAAAAAGCTAAAGAAATACTTAAATAATGCATATTAAACTGCTTCTCTCTTTAGCCATACAAATACTTTAAAACACATCTCATGTTTTCAATTTGATGCTTTCACTTACCTGAACAGAATACTCAAAAGCTTCAGTTAATAGCTAGCTAGATGATACTTTTTTTAGAAAAATAATCCTCCTTCCTACATATAGAGATATTTGTAAAATTCTGCTTCCTAAAATTCATTTCTTACCTGCACCCAAGAAAAGGTGAATGAGAGGCTATGTGCCATTAGGAAAACAAATTAAATGTAAATTCTGCTGAGAGTTATTTTCTCTGAGATGATGCTTATTCTTTCTCAGCTGGAGAAGAAATAGAGAAGAAAAGGCTGTGCTGACGGACAATTCCTTTTCTGTTCAAGTAATGAATGTACTCTTCACAGAGATGGTCATCTCTGAAGATCAAGATTCTGAGAAAGCAGTCACTTTTAGTGCAAGTGAACATTTAAACAAAGAGCCCAGAAAAATAACCAGCACCATATTATTACAGATACAGCTGCCTAGCCACATAACGTCGATTGCTTCAAAAACACTAATAAATTAAGTGTCCCAATGTCCTCCAATATCAGCAAGGTTTATCACTTCTTGTTTTCAGAAAGAAAAATGAATGCATAGTCTCCAGTCAGTATTTGGCCAGAACACACGTGGTAAGGACCATATATGGGGGAAAAGATCTTCTAGTTAGTATGACTGTGGTTAACATCTTCAGTTAAGATCGAATTGAAAAGAAATGGAAGATCTTTAGTCCTGAGCTTTTTTATGCCATAAGTATAGGGTGATGCCACCATAGTAGTTACATTACCTATAAAAAGGCAGAATCCTATCATCCAAAAGGTCTTTCTGCCACTGTAAGTTACCTATTCTATTAATGAATTTGACCTGTAATGGGGAAACAATGGCTTATACAGTCTCTCTGTAATGGCAATGTCTGTCCAAATGAAAACTAAAAGAATATTCATTCAAGCTTAAGCAGGTGATGAGGTAAATCATTTTCCAAAGCCCATGGCAGAAGTAAAAATAGATAGTACTTACTTTCAGCTTCTGGGATGACCACAGAATACTTCCCCCAGCCCTTTCCCTTCATCAGATGGATGAAGAAAACTTTGCTAAAGTACTCTTCTATAATCAGCTACAAAAATTCACCACTATTATTACCTGAACAAGAAGTTAAACAGCCAGCTCCTACCTTACCAAACGACCTCATTCATGGAGTCATTTCTTACTCTGGACTCCTCACTTTTAACATCCCAGAAAGACTCAGAGATGCAAAGCATTCTCAAAACATTACTATTTCTCTGAATACATGCAATGTCTGAATTCCTGCCCACCTCAGAAAAGAAATACTCTGGAAAAACTCCTATACTGCCATGGCAGCTGCATTTCCCTAACTTTGGAAATGATTGCTCAAATTTAACCTTAAGCCTATGAAATCTGTGCACATGGCCTTCTCCTGCCTGCCACAGTTCTTGAAAATTACCACCCCCACTATCTGCCTACTGAAGGAAGGTCTACTGAACTGGAAGTTCTTCCAGCTTTCCATGGGAACCCAGTCCTCTAAAAGCTCCTGGATTAAGTGAAAATGAAAGAAATGGGAAAGGTGAGCAAAACAACTGGTTCAGAGTGACTGAGCAGCTCTCCTGGGCTGCTCAACCAGTAAGTCTGAGTGGGCAAACCTTGGACAGCAGAGCTGTGGCCAAGCAGGTGGAGACTCTAATTGCCTGTGTAGCACAAGAGAAAGCAAGAAAAACATGTGAGTAGAGCCAAGAGAACATCCTCCTCCAAACCCCTTCACAACACACTGTGCTGTGTAAACAACACTTTGTCTTCATACATACTGACAACAGATTATTTATGGTCAGGTTCACCCTTCTTCTTGAAGAGAGATTCCTGCCCCCAGCAGAAACACCTGGGGCTGGTGAACTGCTGTTGTCAGCCCGTCTGACTTCCATTACACGTGTATCCATACCAAGCATGGAAAGAGCTAACCCTCCCTCTCACCAAACCCGAGAACATCAGGACAGGGACGTACATCTGCAGCTCACCTACGCTGCACAATCGCAGCATGAGCGGGGCCAACCTATCAACTGAGATTTCTTAATCCTCTTTCCTCTGCAGTCAGTGAGAGCTTTGAAAGTCACCAGACTAAAACCAAATATTATCTTAGATCAGAGACAGCTTGGAACCCTCTACAGAGCACAAAAACCTGTGCTACAAAAGTGGTTCAGCCATGTTATAAGCACATAAAAGAGTGCTTACTAACACCGTAGGCTTTACCTGACTATGCCAATGTTCCATCAGCAAAGTTTACACACAGCTGCAGTTTTCTTACATGAAATGAGTTTTGCACTGGATCCAACAAACCTTGCTCCTCCTACTCTCGGAAGAGAAAAGAACAGACAAATGGCAGAAGAGATCTTGATTAAAGGGGTAAACATATAGTTGTCTCAGCAAGAGTGCTGGCACATGTCTCACTGGAAACATGGACAAAAGACATATTGTCTGTTGTCATCCCCAAATGCCTGATGGGTGAAAATATTGCCTTGGTTAACACCATGCAGTTCTCACAAGCCTTCTAATTCTTGTTGCCATAGCATTCACACATGCTTATGCAATGTACAGCTCACTCATGAGTGCATTAAAAAATGAAACCCGGATGAAATATGCTGCGACTGCTTACCAGGGAGCTATTTTAATGATTTACAAGCCATCAGTGGATGGACAGAGAGCACAGCTCATTAAAGCAGTAGCAGAGCTGGCTGCCATGTCTGCATTCTTAATGAAATATCATTCACGTAAGAATAAATATAAATATATAAACCTTTGCAACTGAGAATCATTAGAGGGAATTAAAAGAAATATGGCTGCCTGAGTAAACAAAAGGCAGAATTAACTGCTATTCTCTTTAGAAAGGAAGGAAGGAAGGAAGATGGGAAGCTTGTAAAACATGTGCTGTTGGAGTCCCAGCATTTCAAAAGGCTGTCAAGTGGCATAGGCCACATGTGTAGTCTTAAACGACTTGCTCCAAGGACATCCAGAAAGGTTGCCCTTAGGGAGTAGCAGTGCTTAAAAGGAGCAGCTTGATGAGATTGTCAGCTTAAAGAGAAAACTAATGACCTAAATCCAGGATGTAACTTTCTTAGAGACTCAAATAGCCATTTGGAGGTTAAGAATCCCAAGATCGTCCTAACAAGGGATTCTGCTGATCAAATTATCATTTCTTTGCCACTAAATACTTTGTTCAAACTTTGAAAGCAACTTTGAAACCAGACATACGCAGGGCTTCTGTACAGAATACAAAATGTAAGGACAAGAAGGAGGACATGGATCCAAGTGCAATCACTATCAAACATGAATGTGTTATGGAAGAAAGTTGGAACACCGATTTAAATTGCTCTATGTAATCACTTGTCTTCTTTATCCCTTACAAAAAGCAAATAAAGTAAGAGTATTGTGATCTTCCTTGTAGATTTAGTCACGTTAATCAACATTCTACTAGAAAAAGGGCATACAGACCATCAGTAACTACCAAATACAACTTTGTCCTTAGCAAACAGGTGCATTTCTGTGGTTTAATTTAAATCATTCAGTGTTGAAACACCATGGTGGCTTAAAGTGCTGCCTTTTCCTGGACTGTTATTGCCATTTCACGTGCAACTGCATATATGTCAGAGAGCAATGAGAAAGTGGATACATAACATAATCATCATTGTACACGTACAGATTCAGCAGACCCACCACGGCTGACTAGCATCTGATGCCAGCTAAGCAATGAGATTCTTTTTAAATTAATACATGCATTAATGGTTATCATTTTTTACATGAACACTGAAGCACAGTTTCTGAATCTAAAGCCCTGTACAGATGTGATACACAGAGAAGTCCTATGGAATCATTACAGGCAACTAAGGAGGCAGTAACAGGAAAATGGTTACCTCTAGAGTCTTGCCCTCAACCAATGACAAAAGCATTACAGATGCATAGCCACATGTGTTACATAAAGATGTCTTAAAATAAGTTTATGCAATCAGTAGCCACTTCTCAATGCTTTATAAGCATTTTTTTCTTCTAGCTGCATTTGAAACAATCTCTTCCACTTACTATTCAAAATATGCCTTTTGAAACCTGAAAACATCAGATTAAACCTTTATCTATAAAAAGACAAACCCCTACTCCACTTCTCAAATATACAATGAGCAAATAAATATAGAAGTGGCTCATTCACCCCCATGGTCAGTGCTTCTGGTATAAGGTTAAATTAGCAACTAATTCACCATTACATGATAAACATTATCACAATCACAGGCTAGAACTGCAAAAAAGTTATGCATTTACAGAATTTCAAATACATGTTCAAGCAATTGTAGATCCCAGATTATAAACTAGATCCTCAAAATTTTACTTAGAGGAATCAGATGTATAAGCAGAAATAGGTTAAAGAACTCTTTACACTTCCTTTTCTGTTTAGATCACATATAAATAAAACCCCCATGTTCCTCATATCTGTAGAAGCATTCAGCGAAAATACTATAATGACTATTATTAAATACCTTTATTTACATTATCACTCACGCTACCAACGCTAATACATCTGCCTACAAACAACTTATGGTTTGAGAGCTCAACTGATCTCTGACCTGGGGATCAAAAAACTGAACATGTGACAAAAGCAAATGATCAGGCCCCACAAACACCACATCAGAAAAACCCCCTTGACTCAGAGTTTAAGGTGTATAGTTCATGAGCAAGGCATTTTTTGTAAGTGCTCAAATAATCAGTTATGTTTGAAAACCATTAAATTAAAAAAACTATGCCAGTTCCTTCAATTTAATTTTCCCAGTATTCTAGCACCTTTTAAAAATGATTAATCATTCAAAGAAGGATTTGCAGGATCTGCTTGAAGGAATCCTGCAGTTGCACACACTAAAAGGTTGAACTTTGCTTGCTGCATTGCAGGACACAGAAGTCCTTTCGGATCAGCCTCACACTCGGGAGAAATTACAGCTCATTTATCCACCTACCCACCATGCACTCGAATATGGTTATCACAAAAGAGACAATAGAAATACAGCATTTCAATTGTCACATATGTTCAAATACAAAGACATGTTGCATAAGAAACTTTTCATGAGTCCCTTCAGAAATGCAAATGGACAAAGGGGGAAAACAGGTCACGGAAAACTGCAAAAACACACAATAGCCCAAAGAATTGGTAAGAAAGATGATAGGAAAGGTTAAAATAAATAAGAAAGATGATATAGGAACAAAGATAATATGAGAGAAATTCAATCTGCACTCAAGTTACCTAGGAAACAGAGTGTCTGTGGGGTGAGTGGTTTATAGAGGAAAAAAAATAGCATTGTTTAGAAAAAAACAGTCTTTCAGAGAATCTCACAAACTTAGCAAACAGGCCTAGGGAAACAAAGAAGCAGTTCAAATTCCCACCAGGCCTAACGACTGGCGTTTGCAAACTTTTAACTCAAAAGAAATTTAAAATAGGCACATTGTAAATCTCTCAAGGCAAGCATTTATAATGGATTTAGCAGCACACCATAACTGCAGTTCTGCCCTAGCAGTATTAACAATGGTTTTCGGATAAAGGTCCCTGTATAGGCACACAAAATAATCTAAATTCAAGATTAAAAAAGAGAAAGTATTTAACATTTATATTCATGGAGTTAGACTTCCAATCCTTTTAAAAAAGTCAACCCAAAAATGCTGGTTTATTCTTTCTAGATAAAACTACCTTTCTTTTCCCTCTTTTTAATCTTTAAAGTAGCTACTCTGGGTACACGAGCAATAAATAATTTGAGGCTAATGACAACAAAACTCAAAAAGATTGCATCTCATCCTTCTCACCCAATTTTCTATGACTCAGGCCATGCAAATGTAAAGAGTGCAGCCAGACTACTGGCTGTCACGGTAATAAGCTGCATAAAAATTAAGGACTAGAAAAGCATTTTAAGTTCACGCAGCCTTCAAAACTGGTCAACACAGCTCCTCTCAACTCTTCAAGGAACAACGTTTCCTCAAAAGGCTTGTGAAGTTCAGGACAGATTTTTTTTTCCCCAGAACAGCCAGGAAGTAGGCAGCTCAGGCCTCTGAAACTACAGGGACACATCCCAGAAACTGCATAATCCATATGAGGCTTCTCTTCATTTCTCTCAATCTTTCTCTCCTTTCCTAATTCCTCTACCTTTTCATAAAGGGTATTTTGGGGGGTTTTTTTTTTGAGTATGATTTCGGTTTTTTGGGAGAAGAGGAAAGATAGTTTCAGCTTTATCCTGTTATAGGATAGAAAAAAAACCAGAGGGAGGTGGGGGGAATTCAGAATCTTAATGTTTTCACATGATGAGAAAAACATTTCTCACCCAGCACTAACAGCTAGGAAAGCATCCTTCCCATTTTGTGGGAGTGTATCACGCAGCCTGTTCTTCACATTATCTCTTCCAACTACTGTTGCTCTCATACAGAATTTCAGAGGGAATATGAAAACAGATTGCCTGTTAGCTTTTCAGGGCAAATGACAAGCATTGTGTGGGTCACCAGTTTAAGAACCACAGCTTGGAGGCCTTTAATCTATCTATTTTAGGTACTGCTATGATGACCACTTCGATAGTACCTTAAAAAGCAAAGAGACTATTGTAGGGTGGGGACATGCAGACCTCCATTTTATACCTATTTAAAGAATACAAATACTTGCTAATCTGACCAAAAACAATCCGTTCCTCTAAAACCTCCTTCCAAGATACCTCTCTGATTCTGGGAAAAAACAGAACAAAACATTTTAAAATTTTAAAACATCTGGAAGTATGAAAATAAGCACTGGTTCAGGCATAAATATCACTACTGGAGAATAGAGAGGAGACCAGTCTTCTATCTTAAAACAGGAAGGCCGACTCGTAACTGCAGGCCAGTGCCAGAGTGGTCCATAATTTGTTAGATAACAGGCAATATCTCAATTCCTAAGGACTCCTGTCTTGGTTAACTGACCCTAAGGCAAATCCCCAAAGAAAGAGGACAAGCAGATGACACTCCTGTCCAAAGCCCCGCCTTCCTGACTACTGGTAGTAGCAGAAAGTGTTATACACGCAAGATTTGTATTTTGTGTTTGTAGGTCGCATTTCCAATTACACAAGTGATCATGATGCCAGCCAGCCAGCCAGCCATCTCCACAGATCAGTCACAGCACAGCCTCTCTTCAGTGAGGCTGCATGGTGGAACTGGTTGTGGATTTTGAGATGGGAAGATTCCATGAATTGTCTTATGCAGTTATTCCATGTTGTGGTTGCACAAGAGAATGATGCCGTGCTTTTGGACTACGTTGGTTCTTGATGAACCACAGATGTTGTTTTGATTTCAAAGGATCCCAAGTCTGGGCAGTACTAGAGTGGATATTTGTCTTTAAGAAGTCCCAAAGGTTAGAAGGAGCTGGTGCTGGGGCTCTTTCTGAGGAATTTCCGTCAAATGGGGTTTACTCCACCAGGAGGTAGTTTTCCCACGTACAAGGCTGTTTTGGTGATATATGCCACGAGACTCTGGAGTGACGCAGACACTGACAGATCCATGCTCTTAAACTGCTGGTTTGGGTTTTTCTATGTCTATGAAGCTTCATATATAATGACCTTTGAAAAAGATGACGAAGAGTAATGGAAACCTCTTGTCTTTGCCCAGTTGGCTGCTGAGAAGTGTTTTCTGTTGAGAAGCTACTGGGTGGCAGAGCTTGGCAATAAGAATGCTTTGAATCTGCAGAAGCTAGAACACCATCGTGAAGAGGTAAACAGTTTTAATGGCACACTAACTACATTTGTCAGCAAGGATTGCCGCTGCCTTAGACATGCATATTCCAGGACTAATAGTGGCTTTCAGCATGTGGCAGCAGTACTGCTCAACTCAGCAGGAAAACTGGCCATTACAGGGCAACCAGCAACTCTGCCGTGCTTTTCAGGAGCTGGCAACCAGATGCTGTGGGAGGAAAAAACCCCCAATAACAAAGAAACCCCAGTAAAATCTCAGCATTACAGTTGCTACTCACTCAACACAAACCCAGAGATCAGGAAAGCTCTGACCTGAGCCACCCAGCAGAGCTCTCCATGATTCAAATCCCTGACCTTCCTCCTGGCTTCGAGTTCTGAAGCAGAAAAATAGCAACTTGAGTGAGGCTGCAATGTCAGCAGCAAAGCAGGGATATCTTGGATGTGAAAGCTGTTCCCATCGGAAATGAGACACAAAAACCCACCCAATTGTGCCAACAGTATCGCCAAATGTCACTTAGAGTTATTACCCCTGCCTCCACAACTCATAACCTTTGCTCCTGGAGGATTGGGGGACACATTGTGGGTAAGTACACACATTAGTTCACAGTGATTTACTAAATGAATCTTCACTTTGAAGGAAGAGAAGAACAGAACAGTGACTCACTGGAGATGTTGTTAATCGAAGGATGGCTCCATTTTTTATTTCATTACGATTCTGAAAGAGAAAAATCCAAAGGTTTTACTTAAGACTTGGTCACATAAAAAGATGAAACATGCATTGAGCAGAACGTCTTGCTAAACCTGCAATAGTGCTTTCCTCTGTCTGTATGCAAAACTTTCCTCTTTCAGATGTAAGCTAGCATCTGTTTTCCTCACTGAGGCACATAACATTAGCTTCAACAAATAGGTTGAATTCACATGACACTTAACCAACCTGAACTCTTTGAAGAATGATTTCATGTTTTTCAAAGTTTAGCTTCCACTGGCAACTTCTAAATATCTTTTTGAAATATACTGTCCACGGTGTCTGGCTCTGGTATTGTACATACTTGAGGAGTTCGTAAGTTTGCTGAAACCTGTCATTAAGCATCTGCAGGATTTAGAATTCATCCCACTGGCTCTTTATTTTCTATAACAAGAACATGCTGACTTAAACCACTGGAACCTCCCCACTGAGCTCTGCCACCACAACTTTGCATTCTCCCTCAAAGTAAAAAAAGCATCACTGTTAGCAGTGCAAAGTTCAAACATGCCATAAGTCCTTCTCCTTGCCTGGCTGTCAGAAAGAGAGGGCATTAAACATTTTCTTTTGGTTAAGCTCACACAGCCGTGGCGTAAGCTACGGTGTACGCTTACAGTACCCTTACAAGTTTGTGGTCAAAGCCCATATGCACGATCTCCCCCTGTGGTATGTGTAGGGGAGCCTCCCCTCTTTCAGCAACTACCTCCTGTTCACCACAGGGTAGGAGAATAGGTACCTACAGCAATGAACATACTGACAGGTACTGACTGTGTGCAGCACAATGCCAGTCATGGTTCAGTAGCTTGCTCATGAGCTGACACCCTAATCTGCCAGAGGAATTGGAGGAATCCCTAGCAGTTTGAGAGAGAGAAGAGCTAATTTTGTACTGAAGACCACGTTGCAGGCTTTCTACAGACTGCTGTTTAGCCAAGAAAAAATATGAAGGTGTATTTCTCCTCAGGCAGTTTTTCCCAAATTTATTTCATCCTTCTTGTTCCCATTCTGATACATCTCAAATCCAAAATGCTAAAAGCCAGATAAATCTTGCCTGAAACCAGGTCAAGTAGTCCCAAAATAAAACTCCAGTACATTGTCTCATTCTTGGTATCCAAGTCGTCTGTGGGATTGGTTCTAGCTACCTCAAAGATCACTCTCCACCCACAAAGACTTCTTCACTCTAACTGAAATAATTGAAGTGCCAGACAACACAGGGGGTACAAGAGAGAAGCTTTCTTACAGCATCTTTGCCTATATATGCAGCAACTCTTCTCAGCCCTCAGCAGTCTCCTCCTGCCAGAACAGCCTCAGGGAGGCCAGCCAGGCTATACTCAAAAGAGGGGCAAAGAAGGGTGAAGCAGCAAAATACTGGGTGACTTCCCACAGCACTAACAAAGTGCCAGATTTTCTCCGCTTGTAGTGAAACTGCACCAGACCCAGCTACATTTCATCATGCCTAAGGAATCTGTGTGAAGTGGCCATAGTGCATTTGTGTGGTTTAATCTCAATCAGTGCTGAAACAAGCTCGCTTCACAAACAGTTATGGTTGCTTAAACTGTTACCGCCTCCTGGACTTGTGGAGCTGAATAAAAGTAATTGCTTTGAGACAGACAATTAGCATAGGCTAAATCTACCTCCATCAGCAGCTTAGACTAAGCTACCGGACCTCAGCTGCATAAGCCAGAGTGTGTGCATGTACACATGCACAAGGTTCCATCAGCTTTAGTTGGCAGCAAATTCCAGCATGAAACAATATGAAAACCAGGGAATCAACAAGATTTAAACAACTTGAACTGTATTAATGACATTCAGAAGTTAAAGTTCACTGACATCTTTATAAAAACATTGGAGTTTAGAAGTAGACTGTTCCTAAACATAAATAAGAGCACACACACAGAGGCTTATTTTTTTAAGCAACAAAACATTAGGCCTATAGTTTCTCATGTTTCCTGCTGCAATTAACATGAACTGAATACAAATGAGTTTGTGGTTTGTTTGTGACAAGTCACTTCATCTGGGCCATGATAAGCATATCTGCAAACACTGCTAGTCCACTGCAAACAAGAGGTACTGGGCATAGCATGAGGAGGCTATGTGGTGATCTCCAGAGACTTGAGGAGGAACAGAGGAAACACAGAGGAACACACAGAGTACTTAAAAGCATCACTGGACTCCATTTTCTTTGCAGTCTTTCCTTTTAATCATCAGGATGAATCTAAAACAACAAAGCTTTCAGGCTCAAAGGTGTAATGCTTGTCAGAACCCACAACACAGAAGCCCATGGACCTTTCATCATGTCTGGCTCAGTGCAAGGTGTGTCCATCTGTCCTATACTTTAAATTCAACCACTGTATCACAACAGAGAGCGAGCTCATCTTCAACTCCTGGTTTAGAAAAAGGCTTAAGGAAAACTGCCCACGCTTTATCTCTGAAAGTATTCAAAGCATTAAGTCTCTAGCACAGCAAGCTAGCCAAAATTTGAAAAAGGTTAGCAGTTACACTATAAAAAAAATACAATTTTGTTTATCCATTCTAAATATTGGCTTAATCACATACTAGGAAACAGTGTGTAAGGGTCCAATTAAGCCAAGAGGCTTTCCTACATTAACTGTGTGATGCAGTAGTCAGCACGCCAGTTAATTTTAATTGCAACGTTTACACACAGTTAATCCGCTTAGTTTTAGGGATAGCATCCTGTGGATTTCTTTTCCAGGATAACAGAACATCATTACAGCAGCCCAGCTTTGGCAGTCATACTTATAAGCATCACTGCTCTTCAGGACAGGACTCACCCCCACCTAGGGTAGACAAATAAAAAATAAAAAAAAAAAAGACAAGAACAAGACAAAAACTAATTAAAAAATCCTCTTCCAAGATATTCCTGACCTGTTTCTCAAGTGTACATGAGGTTGGTAGGTTCATGGTGTTGATCTGTATTAGAAAAGCTTAATCCTGAGCAGTGAAGGAACTAGTGAAATGGTACTATCCAAAATGTCCCTAAAAAACTCTCTAACAGGGAAATAGATCTGTTATAAATGTTATCTAGGACAAAGACAGCAGTTATACCAAGGATACAAATAAGCCACATCTGAAATATTTTATCTAGCAAGATATATCACAAGATGATTTCTGTCTAATTGAATAGGTAATATTTCCAAGATGTGTTTTCAATCAGACTAAATACTTTCATGAAGACACACAGAGAAAGAACAGAACACAGCAGGAAGTAGAGGATACCTGGAAAGTTCATCCTGCATTCTGATTTTAGGACCCTCTGCCTTCTAACTGCACCAGCTGGAGCAAAGTGAACCTACATGACTATAAATGCTTCAGAAAGTGAGAGAAGCAAGGAAGGAGATGCAGTGGAGTAGCATAGCATGTCAGAGAGTTTTCCATTCTCATAGAAGTAAGGAGGGGGTTTAACAGAGCTGCTAGCCTGGAATTCTGGAGGGGAGATTTGTGCCTGTTTAGGAGCCTGGTTGACAGAACCCAGCCTGGCTGAGCACAAACCTTTGGTTGGAATTCAGGAAAAAGAGGCGATATTATGACCTTTGGAAAAAAGGGCAGCACACTTAGGAGGACCACAGGGGTGTGGTGAGGTTATTCAGGGAGAAAATTAGAAGGGCCAAAGCTCAACAAGAAGTTCATCTGGCTACTGCTGGAAAACATAATAAAACATATTTCTATAAACATATTGGCAATAAAAGGAAGGCTAAGGAGAATCTCCATCAGATGAGATTAGCTTGGTTAGAAAGAGCAAGGAGCTAAAACCAGCGAGGCTTGGGGTTCAATGCCCATATGAGCCATTCACTTAAGAACTGGACTTGATGATACTTGTGGGTCCCTTCCAACTCAAAATATCCTGTGATCTGTGATCTGGATGTGAGGGAACACATAAGTGACAAAGGATGAGACTGAGGTACTTAATGCCTTCTTTGCCTCAGTCTTTAATGGCAACACCAGTTGTTCCCGGGGTACCCAGACAGAGACGGGGAGGAGATTGCAATCTCCATAATCCAAGGGGAAATGCTACACCATTTAGACACACTGTCTATGGGTCTGGATGGAAATTACCCAACGACACTGAGGAAGCTGGTAGCAGTATTCACCAAGCCACTTTCAAGCACTGATCAGCAGTCCTGGCTAACTGGGGAGGTCTCATCTAACTGGAGCTTATCAGATGTGATGCCCATCTACAAGAGGGGCTAGAAGGAGGATGTGGGCAGCTCCAGGCCTGTCAGTCTGACCTCAGTGCCAGGGAAAGTAATAGAGCAGATCACCTTGAATGGCATCATGAGGCACATACAGGACAACCAGATCATCAGGCCCAGGCAGAAGGGGTTTATGAAAGGCAAGCCCTGCTCAACTAACCTGGTCTCCTATGACAAAGTAACCTGCTCAGTGCATGAGGGAAAGGCTGTGGATGTTGTTCAGCTGGACTTCAGTAAAGCCTTTGACACTGTCTCCCACAGCATTCTCCTGGAGAAACTGGCCGCTCATGGCTTGGACAGTTGCATTGCTTGCCGGATAAAAAACTGGCTTGATTGCCAATCCCAAAGGGTGGTGATGAGTGGAGGTACGTTTAGCTGGTTACATGTGGCAGCTGGTCATCAGTGGTGTTCCCCAGGGCTCAGCAAGGTGGAGGTCAGTCTCTTTTAAGTAACAATCAATAGGGTAAGAGGAAATGGCCTCAGGTTGCACCAGGGGTGTTTTAGATTAGATAGTAGGAAAAGATTCTTCACAGAAATGGTTGCCAAGCACTGGAACAGACTGCCCAGGGAAGTGGTTGAGTCACTATCCTTGGAAGCATTTAAAAGATGTGACACCTGGGGACACAGTTTAGTGATGGACTTGTCAGTGCTGGGTTAATGGTTGGACTTGATTATCTTAGAAGGTCTTTTGCAACCTAAACAATTCTGTGCTTCTATGACTATCTGCCACCAGATTCTGTTTAGTCTCAAAGCTCTGCTTTTCTGTGCCATAGACTACCTTGCCCAAAACACATGCAGGAGACTTGCAGAGACTTGCATCTAGAAAGCAGGCCTCAAGCATTAGCAGAGTCCACCAAACCATGCAGACAGACGCAGGTAAGCAAATACACTTTAAAAAAACCCTGTCAAAATAGTGAAGCTATTTATTCAGAGCTTTGCTGCAGTGGCACTGGAAAATTTATCAGGTAAAATAGTTTATTTTGCCACATATTTGTCTTATCATTTTAATAATCTGCTATACCCAGCAAAATGCTTCAAGATTCAGCTCACTCTAACTGGTTGGAATGGAATGTTTTCTTAACATATTTGAGGAAGACCTAGAAGTATTGGTTCCCATGGTTATAGCTCACTCAGCCTGTTCTTTAACCTTGACCAAACAGCTTTCTCAAGACTTCTCTAACTACCCTACAGAATAACAGCCAAGAAATCTAAAATTCTTCTTCTGTTTATTACCTTTAGTAATAGATTCATCCCTATTTCCATACTGCTGTTATTTTGTTGCACCTTCTTCCAAATGGACACAACAACAGAAAATTAGAGCTGTGAAATACACTTTAAGTTAATGACTCCATTACATTTCCACAAGGATGAGTTTGTGCAAGTTGTAAATAAGGACAAAGTGACACAAAATACTAGAGTTACAGAGTTCATTACTAAGTTAACAACTCAGGAAAGAGAAGCACAGTCCGTGCCAGCAGATGTCCCTTAAAGCACTGATTCAATGTCCTACAGGATCCAGAAAACACTGGGGGTCATCAGAGGTGGCACTGGGAACAAGAAAGAGGGCATCACTTTGCCACAGCACAGGAATGCCATGTACCCACACACAGGGCACCGAGTGCAGCTCTGATCTTCACGTCTTAGGAAGGGCACAGTAGTTTCTGAGAAAATGCAGAGAAAGGCAAGTGTCCAATGGGCTTCAGCACTTGCCTCACAAGGCAGGGTCTCCTCAATTTGGAGGGATGAAGGACATAGGAAAGAATGTAGTGGACAACCAGAATGCAAACTGGTTTCATGAAACCCTGCAGTATAAGAACTTTGGGATACTTGATGCAATCAGTAGGGGATCAGTTTAAAGCAGATAAAGAATACATTCTTCATTCAGAAGGCAGTAAACTCTTCAAGCTTGCTGTCAGAGGTTATAAAAGCAGGCCATATCAGCAGGTTCAAGAAGAGGTGAAAGAGTTGCATGGCCTTAATGCAGGATATTAAATAGACTAAGTGTAGGTGTAGCCTCCCACACCTGTAGTACAACAAATGGGAACACTGAGGAAGCATAAAGACTGAAAGCCATCATCAGATCACTACCATGAACAGCATTTGCTACTGCTAGAACTAGAGACTCTGAGAGACAGATTATAAGATGAGATTTCATTTGGATGACTTGGTAGGGAATTTCTTAAATTTATTTTTAGTCACCAAAATATTTAATAAGATATAAACTAAGTGATATAGGTAATTACCAATACTGTACTTCTTGGCATGGCAGAACTGTACTGTTTTAGAAGAAATACTGATGCAATTAATCTTGTGATAAAATTTCTTATCTGGGAAGCTGTTGAAGAGAAGGGACAATGTCTTCTGGTTTTTCATGTTAAAATTTGATGGTAACATTTTCCTTAAAAAATTAAGTAGTTTGTCTGAAGCTTATAAAAAGAGGATGTTTTCTGCATGCTATTTATCTGTCTCTATTCAAGGATTACAGAAGCTAGTAAATAAACCAAGTTAGAGCAGTGGTGCAGTTTCAGGCTGTACCTTAGCCAGTGCAATTCTACAGCCCACAAGACACACAATTCTGTACATATCCCTCCAGTGCGTGGGCTCCCAACACTTCCCTTACATCGGATCTACCAACATGCAGCAGCACAGTCCTTAAAAAAGTTAACACTTCCTCTCCCCTTCATTCACAAAAAAAAAGGGGAGAATAAAAAGCATTCCAGAGTCCAGAGTTTTCTTCTGTCAGATCTGTGATTTGAACAAACTCACTGTCCAGCAGCAGTCACTAGCATGTTAGTGAAGCAAAGACAAGGAAGAAACAGTAGAAAAAGAAACTCAACTACCTTTTTCTCCAGCAACCCACAGTAATACCAGCTTGACTGCCACTTAAACCACATCCTAAGAAAAAGACCAAACTTTGCATGATTTACCCATCTGCAGGTGGACTGATCTTCAAGGACAACATTACCAGGCACCACTTGTTCTGCAGAGCAGCAGTGGTATTACACTTCAGGCAGACATCCTTCTGACACATTAAAAGAAGTTACACACAAGTTATTTTTAACCTGGATCAGTTCCCCAATTCAAGCAACCACACAGACACACAGCACAGCTGTACCAGTAACACGGAAGGGGTGGGCCAACGACAAGCAGCCCTATCGTCCTCTGATAAGTTTGAACATAAGAGCTGCACCCTGAAAAATAAACATCAGGAAATGACTGACTAAGCTGTGTTCATACTATTATTAGTAAGATTATGTGGAGAAATCAGAACAGGGCTGATATGGATACAAAAAAAACCCCAAAACAAAACCTCACCAAACCCAAGTCAGGATTATCAAACTGAAGTCAGCTCCTCAGCGCAGGTCACCCACCACATTGGCTCATAGCACCACTGAGGGGTCAGCATAGGAGCAGTGGCTCCTTAAGCAGATGCTTAGAGAATACCTGAATACTGAAGCCAAGACTGTGGCTCACAGTCACTTTTGCCAAATCAAAGCACAGTTTCCTACCACGGAGTCTTGCTTTTCAACATCTTGCTCATTCCTAGTACTGTTACATGTGGCATAAACAGTTGTATCAACAAGGGAACTGAACCAGATGAAGTAATTTTGGGGTTTCCCTGGTTAGCACAATAGAAGACAGGAATAAGCAGTATAGTATAAGCAGGAAAGTGCGCCAGCTCGTTTTGCAAGCACCACATTCGGAACCACAACACCGAGACTTGTTTAAGGGGAAGCCTGCAGGTGTTTGCGCTTCTCCAGGACATACATCCCACTCCTACACCCTTCCTGTGCCCCTCCTCTCACGCACAGAAGGACTATAGGTAAAACATCCCTTTTCCATTTTTCACTACATTTGGAGTCTGACAAAATTTTGTTCTACGTCAACTTAACCCAGTTCCAGAAACAAGTGAGGGACAGCTCACAGCTGTTAAAAAAAGCAAAGTTCCATTCTTCTCCCTACCCTTCCTTTACTTCTTTCTTGTCTACAGGCTGTTCCTGGACACGATTCAAGAGCCCCGCCTCATCCCTGCATCAGATCAAACAGCCTTTTTATTAAGCAAATTTAATGAATTAAAGTGGCACAAAATGGCACTAAACAATTCCTCCCTTGCCACCACCTTCAAAAATTGTCAAAAAAAAAAANCCCTTGCCCCCCCCCCCAAAAAATGAAAAAAAAAAAAAAAAAAAAAAAGAAGAAAAGAAGTAGCAGGATCTTCTGGGAAAGGGGAGAAGAAAACAGAACCACCCTCTTTCAGCACTGACCTGTTATCTCTGTTCACTGCACTCTGGAAAACTACCCATCCAAAGAGGCTGTTCTTTAAGTATAAAGATGAATTAAAGAGTATTTTTTTGTTGGCCAAACCTTACACAGAGCTGTTTGCTATCAGCGGAACCCAAACAGTTGTACTGTGCCCCTGGTATGCCATACCTATCTTCAAGTGCTGTAACAGAAAGCCAAATCTTTTCAGAGCCTTTCCTCCCTTGTGAGTGCTTGTGTGGCAAAATTATAAACTTAATTCGAGAAAATATCTATGCAGCTTATTTTAAAAAAAAAAAACCCACTTGATCCATCTCATCAGCCTTGATGTGGAACTAAGGAACTAAACAGAAGATTACCATAACAAATATTTTAGAAGAAAGCAAGCAGAAGAATTAAGCTGTTTGTGCTGGGGCCAGAAATTATAACAGGTCAACAGGACATAATTATTTTCTTTGGAAAATTTAGCACCAAAACAAAGTTCTACAAAAAGAGTCCTGAGAGAACTAAAAGGATAACCATTACCATTACCACTGTTCTTGAAATCAGCCTGAATGAAGGAGCACTGAAAGTGATTTAGTATATGGATACTCAAGTTTTACCTCTGTTCATTTGAAAAATATACTGGTGTCCACTAGGTTTTACTGGAGTCTACAGGGCAGTGTTACCAGCATCCATCAGGCAGGCAGGAGCACAGCCACTCAGATGCCATGTGCTGCCCTTACAGTAGGGAATTTCTGCAGGGCTGTGCAGATTTCCCCAAAAGGGAAGAAATTTGTGAATATGCAGGAAATACCACATCTTATAAGTAGCAGAGAAAAGGGAAAGCTGGGCATGGTTTGATCCAGGTCAAACTTGCATTCTACCATTTATGTAGCACTATTAACAAATGTGTTATCAGGAGTAATGCAAAATGGAAAACGAAACAGCTCGCTTAATACATTTCTCCTGTTCCCAGTCTTCATGCTACTTCTCATTCTTGGCTGCTTAAGAAGCACCAGGTCTTTCAGTGAATCAGAAACCTCCATTATTAAGAACGTTTACTTTCAACTCACTGAAATTCAATTAATCAGTGAAAACAGATGAATATGAAAAATGTAAAAACTCAAAAAGTCCCAACTGTACAAATGGTTCATTTCTTGTCCTGTTATTTGCATACACTCCCACTCAGGGAGCCTGTGATGGCACCGTGGAATTTCAGGTTGTGTTCAGCAAAAAGTAGGTCATGAGCAAAATCACCTTTGAAAAAGAACAAGCACCAGGGACTTCACCCAG
The DNA here is from genome assembly GCA_013398115.1 of Falcunculus frontatus. NCBI lineage: Eukaryota > Metazoa > Chordata > Aves > Passeriformes > Falcunculus > Falcunculus frontatus. The sequence continues at coordinate 3,217,122 of VZRV01009905.1, forward strand.
GTTCCCAGCATCGGGAAGACAAGCGATAGAAAGATGTCCCATCTTCAAACACAGCACAGAGCCGAATAATTACAACAAAAGGAAGGTGGGGCAGCTCTGCTTGCAAAACAGAATTACAAGTCTCCCAAAACTAATGGAGTAAACTCAGTGTCTGCTCCCCTCCACGTCAAGCAATAAAAATAAAAGGGAAATGTGGGAGATAGGAAAGAAGGGGAAAAACCACCCACAGGGAGTTTTCTGATGCATCAGATGTAAAGAAACAAACACAACAAAACTGTGACAATAAAAATGGGCTGCATTCAATATACAGATGAATGAAATGTCCTTGTATTTAAAAGATAACAAAAAAAGTCACTGTTATCACCACTGTGTGCTCAGTGCTGGCTCACAAACCCCTCAGCAACAGCAGCCAACCCATCATTTCTGGTGGTTGCTCAGGCGGAGGGTAAAAAGCCACCACATTCTGCCTCTAGAAGTGAAACTAGCTTGAACACCATCCTTCCCCAGCCAAACACCAGATCTACAAATGGATCTAGAGGTGACCAAGGTCTGCAAGGCCAAGGGTGAGTAGCAATAAGGGAGCAGCCATACCCACCAACGTGCAGCATCAGCCACTCAAATCTCTGTCCCTGCACTGCTCGTACTGCCAGCAGAGTAACACAGCTAACAATTATCTGAGCTGTGGTTTTCAGCCAGGGAACACACATAGCACACAAAATTATACAGCCATTTTACACTTCTCATATAGCATTTTCTTTTCTAAACCTGAGCTCCCCTAGGCTATAGTGTTCCTGAGTCATTGCACCTGATGTACACAAGCATCTAATTCAGGTACAGCCTGGATAGACTGAAGCAAAGGTGACTTATTTATTCTTATCTTGTAGTATCTAGCATGATAAGATCCTGACTCAGAAGTCAGGCTTTTAAATATTTGACCTAACAGAGAAATGCTCCTTCATGATAAGAAAGGCCTTTAAAAACACACACACACCTATTAACATAATTAAAAATCAAACACTTTGTGATCAGAACACCAGACAGATTTTAGCACAGGCACTATGCCTGCTTGGTTTTCTTGTTTATATACCCTCTACTTTAATTTCTCTCATTTTTAGAAAAAAAGGCTTAAAGGCATAATTAATAATTCCCACTGCACTTTCAGGGGCACAGATATAGCCATACCATAACCCCAGAGGCAGCAGCCAAAATTGGGTCTGCTGCGATAAGCCCTATCTCTACTAGGAACCCCTGCTGAATCAAAATTTGTTAAAAGACCTCACTTATACTGCCTGAAGGAGTTATTGCTACTTCTGTAGAGGCATTTTTCCAGATAATACAGCCAAACTACAAATAAATTAAGAGACGGAACTGCTTGGGTGTTGTTTTTATTTATGTATGGTATAATTGGGAAATATAGATCCAGCTACAAAAGATAGAGTTCTGCATATGACAGCCAAAACACAGATGGGCTGTTTGCCACCAAAAACAAAACTACAGTTGTAAACCATGTAACATTTGGGACATTTTCACTTCAAAGCTCCTTGTTACCTTATACAAGAATTGATTAATTGCTTTTCTTTCTGGTAACTTTAAAGGTGGTGATATTTTACAGAGGCATCTCTACCTGGAAGGCAGTCACTCAGTCTTTGCAGAAACATGACTTACAGATAATGTTATCTGCATGTACAGACATAAAATTTACCTTTAAGAGCTGTGAAAAATATTTACTTACGAGAAGCTATCACTGTCACAAAAACAACTCTGCTCATGTCCATTAGTAAGAGTCAGATTAAAGCATTGTGGGCTTTAACAATTAAGTGTTGTGGCTTCCTTGAAGTGCATGTGTTTGTCCTCTTGCCCGGTGATTTTCATGTTTTAATTCAGAGAGCAACAACATCCTATTGAACACAAATGAGGGAAAGCATGTAGAAGGGGTGATGGCCTATATAAGCCTTTCTTCACAGCCACTATCCAACAACCAGCTATAAACAGTGAACAATATCTAATGAAAGTCACAGACATCTGAGTAATTCTAGTGGCATTTAGAGCTCTTCTCTCTTATTTATGTGACTCAGAGTCAGACACTCTGCATATTTCCAGTAGGGAATAAACAAACTCAAAGTCCTCTCTGCAGTACAATCCAAAATGTCCTAGAAGACCATAATTTTCCATCCTTATTGCAAGCTAAAGGCAGCCAAAAACCATCAGACTCTCTTTTATGTGGAACAGAAGACATTTCTCTTCTCTGAAGCTGTAGAATCCTATCCACCAAAGGTGGAGATAAAGCCTGAAATATCCCTCCAATTGCATGAGGACAAAGACCTTCAAAACGCTGAAGTATTCACTCAATCCCTGCTTCTCGGAAATATTCACTGCTCAGAGTTTAAATGCCAACAGGAAAAATCAATTGTCTGCTTTATCAGAAAACGTTGTGTCACCATTGAGGGCAATTAGCAGAACAATCTCACTATTTAATTTGGGTGGAGGCAAAACACAGAAGTCAGTAATTACTTCAACAGGTTTCTTGTAGTGGCCTTTGAAGTATCTGTCAATTGAAAGTTGAAAATAAAGGAGAGGAAAAAAAAAACAAAACAACACACAAGCGAAAAAAGGGGAAGATCCAAAAAAAAGGGACATATTGAGAAGGTTGTCCAGGGTGGCAAGCAGTTAAATTAAAAACTGAAGCTAGTCTGTTAAAAAACAAGCAAAACAAACAAACAAAACCAAACCGAACCAAAACAAAACAAAAAAAAAACCCAGCCCAGAAAAAAAAGCACAGCTTACAAGCAACTGTTCTTGCTGTCTTATTAAATTTAATTTTTCCAAATGCTTAACTGTGCCTAAGTTTCCTTTATTTCTTGGGTGCGGGTAAGAATTACAGCAAGAGAAAACTTAGTTCATGTCTCAGTCGTATTAGCAAATCCTAAAGAACTGTAAAATGCAAAACAAAACCAAGAGATCTCTCCACTTAACAGCAAGCCAAACTAAACTGATAACAACTGAGCAAGAGGCATCTATATCTACGCAGTTAAGCTCAGGTCTTTTCAGCTCAAAATCCACTGAGATTAGAGAATTTGCAAGTGGAGCAGGTTTTAAACAGTGTACTCCTGCCATTGCTTAGAAATTGTACCTCTGCAGTACTACATGTACGCTCTCCCAAATAATCTCTTTTTTGTAATTTCAGCAATTTTATCAGCAATGCTAAGAATGAATGTTCTGCTTGGTCCCATTCAGATGAGTATGTCCCATATATTTATACTAGACATTCAATTTTTATTACAGCTATAGCCATTTCATTACTCTGTGCTGAAATCATTGCATCACTTGATGAATCATCTATTGCCACACTATCTGGGGACCAAAAAAAAGAAAGCCAACAGAACATAAGGAACTGGATAAGGAGAAGACAGCAGGCAGGAGCGAATAGCAACTATTACGCAGTCACTGAAACTTATTTCTACCTGCTCAGCCAAAAAGGAAAGTGACATGCATTGAAAGTCTCCTCAGACTTCAAAGAGCCCTTCATGTTTTAAGTATTTCAGTTGCCTGTACACCACTTGTTAGCAGAATACTAAACACACAAAAATACTAAAGGTGAAGGGCTCAGTGCTCAAGTCTCAAACTCAACTGACATGAAGAACTTTGCACGTTCAGACTTTTATTTGTTTTTCCTAACAGAAGAAATCAGTTAAAAAGTCATTAAATCAGGTCTCCCAGTACCTACCCTCTCAGTGGCGTTGCATTATGGTAAGTATATTTTCATAAATTTTAATTTAAAATAAATGATTGTGGCAAATATTTTTATAGGCTATGCAAGAATTGCATTGAACGATTTACCCACCTTCTCGGTGATGTAGAAATTAGAACTATCAGCATGCTGCAGTGCAAATTGGTCATGATTTGCAAGAGACCACCTTAGAAATATGAAAATAAATTAATCACAAAATGAAATCTTAATTATTCAAAAAGTACCCTTTACATAATTTTAGTATGACCAAACAAGCGTCTGTCATTCCCATGTATTTCTCATACTTCTCATAGTTTTCCATAGCTTTCAATGATGAGTTCCAAAGTTTAAGTTAAAAGTTTGTTTACAAATGGAAAACCACAGTACAAGTACATCCTAGTGATCTTTGTTTGCAGTAAGCAAGATCACTAAGTCACTAAAATTGACAAAAAAAACCCAGTACAGTACCAGAAATTTATGCTAGCTTAAACAATGCACAATGCATATAGTATTAAGTTGATATATTACATTAGGCATAAAACATCACCTTTCTAGCTCAGCAGCAATTCGATTAATATAACTAGCTTCTCCTGTGTGGTAGCACTTGCTTAAAACAGCTTTTTAAATTAATCCATTAAACTTAAATCAAGGTGCTTGTCTTAGGCAATTATTAGTCTATACTGCAGAATTTGCAATTTACATTTCAGTTTCATATGAACAGTGACATCAACTGGACCAGCTTACAGCACCCACTGGACTCAGTGCTCAAAATTCAAAGCCAGAGGCAGTGCTTTAGTCCCTTAACCCATGAACTGTAGGGACCACAAGCCAAAGTGAGTCAGCAAAATGCATCTCTCTGCAGAAAGGAAGGAAACGGTCAGAATGAGAGTCACCCACGTGATGGAGCTGCTTTGCTAGGAGCCTCATCTTGCAAGCAATTGACCCAAAATGCACTGCAAATTCAAAATTTGAAGGTAACACAAAAAGATTTAAGAAACTAATGACTAGTCATACAGGATATCTAGATTTTCTTTGGAAAAAATTATCTCCTAGTTGGTTTAATACCTCAAAAAGCACCTTATCTATTATGTACTATATGGCAGAACTTACCCATCACAGACTTCCTTTATTATTGAGGACAGTGGCTTTTTCTGGTAAATAAAAAAGAAAAAGGAAAATCACCAAATTAGAATACCTCTGAGTTCTTAGAACATGATTCCAAAGCCAGTAAATGCAAAGAACAAAACTAGTAGCATTTCATTATTTGTTTAGCATCAAGTGTGAAAAATCCCCAAATTTTCTGCTGTTTTGGTCTCATAAAGGTATAAAGATAGCAATTCTAAACACATGCATTATGACATTATCATTTTTATCTATCACATTTCTCTATCAACCTTAGCCCATATGACATAAACTCAGTTTCTCAACCGAGAAATCAAAGGGTCTTTTGTGTACGCTGCACCTCATTACCCAACAGAAACAGAAGATATAGATATCAACACAAGCATTTTCCAGGAATGACATCTGAAAACAGAATACATTCAATAATTCTAAACCTTCTTTTGTCCCTTTCACAGGGATGGTCACATGATGACAGTAATCCTCTCTCTTAAGTGTACACATGCAGGTCCCCCTCTGATAAAACACCAGCTGGAAGGTGTTAAAATCCCAGATGTATCAGTTCTGCTTTATTCTCTACATCTGTGAGCATAGGAGCATTTGGACTGACTCAAAACAGCTCTCTTGCTTTGGGTCCCAAAATAGAAAAGAAAAAAACCAGTCTAGCCTGTTGAAGTTGCAATGCTTTGAACTTTGTTATAAACACAAGGTGCATACACGAGTGTTTTTAGAAGACTTCTGGCTAGGAGAAAATGCACTTTTACGTCCCAAATCATAGATGAAATTGCATGGCAAAAAGAAGCACACCAAATTTCACCAGCTGAGTGACTCCTGAGCCTTTTATCTCCCATACTGGGTGACCACACAATGTCACACGTATCTGTTGCTTCACAAAAATTTCCCAAATCACCTAAATATCGTAAGAGCCCCCTCTCTAGTTACTTCCAATAATGACAGTTCACTGAATTATTAAAAAGCAAACAAAATAAACAAAATACAGAAAACTCACCATAAACCCACCCACAATCCAACACTATTGTCAAAATAAGCTTTTTACCTTTAATTTTTGTAGAAAATGATTAGTAGAAAAATTAACTCAGTATCAGGGCATGTTATGTGAAGGAAGAATTATTTTTCCCTTGAATTTGTTTTCTGTACTTCACCACTGCAAAGACAGAAAACCAGGACTGCCTGGTCAGGTCAGGATCAGGGAAGGATTTATTATTTCAACAGTCCAGTCAACAAAGCCAGTTTATAAACAGGCAGAAACACAACACAAGATTGTTTAAATCAGACATGAATGAAAGCACCTGCTGAAAGGATTCTGTTCCTGCTTACCATATTGTCTCAGTCCTTGGTTTCCTTCCTTCCTCTTTCACTGCCATTTCTATTTTCACATGACCACCCAAGATGAACCACGCCAGGGAAGTTAATCAAACTAAAAGCTGGCCCAGGAAAGGGGGGAAAAAATAGTTTTCACCAGCACCGATTTCCTCATCTGTCTTGCTATGTACCTAAGTGAATAGGAAATACCAGCACATGGGAGAAAAGGCAGAAGTGGGAAACTGCTCCATTCTGCAGCAGCAACATGTCCCTTATCCACAGCAGCTGCTCTGTTGCACTGGCTCAGTTGTTGCATAGCTGCAGCCAGGCTGTGAAGCAGATTAAGCAGATCATGCCAGATAGAAAGAGTGAGTTTTCACCCCAGTTTTTTTTGACTGATCAGTTCCTCAGTCTGGATTACTGTGTCATTTATGTGCAGCTACTTTGACCTGCTGTCCTCCTCTCCAAGGGCTTTTTCTGCTTCTGCAGTCCTGTGAGAGCAATCCCTGCTTCCAACTGCTTTATTTCCTCTATCTTTCCAAAAAACAAAAAACAAAAAAAAAAAAAAAAAAACCAACAAAAAAAAAAAAAAAAAAACCAACAAAAAAAAAAAAAAAAAAACCAAACAAAAAAAATAAAAAGAGAAAAAAAAAAAGAAAACCCCATGTTTTTGGGACGGACAGAGGGAGGAGCACAGCTTTGTCTGGAGCTGGATAACTTCAATTTGCCATTCAGCACACATGTGCCAGCCTGTAGGCAAACTGCTGCCAAGCAGAGTGCACAGCTCTGCATGCTGCATCCCCTTCACCCCTCAGGATGCTACTGTAGATCTTGCTCTGAGATTTCCGTATTTTGACAAAATTTTATCTGGGTTATTGATTCCTTTTACAAAGTAAACAGAAACCAGCTAGCAGATTCAATATAATGAAAGGACAAAAAGAGTAACTGCTTTTTCTTCCCATTGTTTGCCATAGGACCTATAGTTTCCCATTACAAACTATGACAAAAAGACAATTTAACAACCTAAACAAGCAATAATATAAATACCAGGAAGGCTGGATTAGATTACTTTTTGAGTCATTATTTTGGTACTTCTAAGTTCTCTACACCATCAACTTTTACATCCTTTGTCAATCCTATTCACCTTCTACCTCCTTTGCCTATTCTGCACCACTTTTGCATTATTATATGACAATATCTGAAACTAAAAACTTGGACAAAACAAACCTAAAACCCCTGCAACAAATCTATTAGAACCTGTAAAGAAAAGGCAAAACAAAAAGCAAATGGATCCTCAACAATAAAAACTATTTATATGGCCAGTATCCCCTGGTACAGCTTGGTCCTCCTGTGGCAGTACTGCTACAGCACTGATGTGAGTAAGCACAACTCACGATGAAGGAAGCAACAAGACAAAAAAATGGAACTCTTCTGGGACACAGAGTTTGCAATTAGTGATTTGATAACACTTAATAAATGTAAAATAAATACCACCATAGCAATACTAATAAGCTGCTGCTCCTAATAGTCCCTTGGGCTGCACTCCCCCTGTGTTTAAGTCTCCAGACAAAATTCCTTCCCCTCCCCTAGTAGGTAGATAAATTGCCACCAGCATGTTGTTCACAAGAGGGGTGTCACCTCAAGCAGGCGAGGGCTGCCACGGCTCCCTCTGTGCACTCTCCCAGGCGGAGGCTGGTTGGCAAGAGCGTGCTGCAGGGAGATTCTGGCAGGCGGCACGCAGAGCTGGCAGCAGCAGTAGCAGTCCTGCCACTCTGCCTGCACAGCCAGGTCTCCTCAGCAGAAGAACCCTGCTTTGCTCTGCGAATGACAGGCAGGTGAGCACCCAGATCCCGTGGCCGCTTCCCAGCCGGCTGACAGCCACCCCCAGAATCCCACCACAGTCCTGCGAGCGAAAGCTGCAAGACACAAAAATATGTTTGGGTACCAGTGTCAGGACATGTCTGTTTACTGCATGTATAGGAATGCAGCACTACTAGAAAACAAAGAAAAGTGAGGAATTATATTTTTTGTCTTTTTGTATCATGGAAAATGAGTTAAAAGCCTATTTCCATTCTCTGTAGAGTAAATCCACTTGGCAGGCCATTCAAAGTCACTCGGTTTTTTTCCAGGCTCTAAATATCTGCCTGATGTCAAAGACCATAGATTTAAAGGTTTTGTCACCTTAATAAAATTATGTTTATGGAAATTTACCTATCTTTGCTGCATTTACAGTTCCAAAAAGTCAAATTTACCTCATTAGTCAATTACTTCAAAGAATTTCTTACAATCAGTCCAAAAATATTTTGAAGTTTTTCCTTCATAGAAATGATTATTTTGTGCTAGTGCAATTTTTTTGTCTCTATGTCTTCTCCTAGACCTGTAAAAACGAAGTGAGCTTTTACACATGCTGAGATGCTCATTTAAAGCTCTAAGAAGATCAGGCTGTTTCTTTAATGTACAAAATAACAGAGATCAAAGTAAACTTTGTGCTCCCTACAGGAGATAACACCTTCAGCTAACTTATCACAGTATCTGCACTGAACACATTGGTTAGAATAAAAGTATTATCCTAGGGTAGGTATTAAATTGACAGCTGAAGTTAAGTGGGAAATGGCACTGGGGCATTACGGCCTCATGACTTACTGATGCACACAAGGGGTGAATCCTGGCAATGGCACAGAGCATGGGCAGCACTAGAGCCAATGTGAATTTACACAACTGGTAAAGCTTTATCTGCATTGACTGGTTAGCACAGGTGTCCAACATTCAGGTGTGGCCCTAGTGACATCCACCGTGCAGGAACACCTAGGCACCCTGTCTGTGCTCACCTGCACGTGTCTCGGATGGTGTCTCCAGGTTTTGTGTGCTGGGATGCACACAGACACCTAATTCGGTCTTCTTGAGTACCTGCCCTAGCTACTTGTGCAATATTTGGTAGCACGTCCACAGTAAATTGCAGAACGCTGACTGAGATTTCCCACTCCAATTTCCTCACCAGTTTCATCCTTTCATGCCTGCCCCTATATGGAGAACTCATAGGGAACCAGTGACCAGAAAGAACTAAGCACAGGAGTGCAAGACTGTAAACTGGGTTAGTCCAGACCACTGTTTTGTTCCAGAGAAATCATGGGATGAGCAAAAGTAAGCAAAGAATATTCAATATACCAGTGGTGACCAAGCCCTAGGTCCTGTTCAAACTAGGTCCTGTTCCAGAGAAATCATGGGATGAGCAAAAGTAAGCAAAAATATCCAACACACCAATGCTGAGCAAGTCCTAGGTCCTGTTCAAACCACCAGTGGTACACCAACTTGGGTTTAAAGCACTTCCAAATCAAATAGCAAGTGTGTGTGTGTGTGTACATATGTGAACTGTAAAGAAAACAGAAGCCTAAATCCAGACGGAGACCTGTGCTTACATGTGCAGTTCTGATACACTTTGTGCAAGACCAGGAAATTGTAGATAGGTTTCTTTTAGGCCAAGTCTGAATATCTTTCCTTTCCACATGACTAACAGAGATTCATTGCTTTTTCGTTTTGCTAGGTTCGTTTGTTAGGTTGTGCTTGTTGGGGTTTTTTTTGGACAATGATTGGGATATCATTCTCCCTGTCTGACACCTTTTAACTGCAGAAGTAACAAGAAAACCCTTAACTTTGTTGTCTTTAAGCCTATCACAGAAAAAATAGCAGATGCAGCACATCTGTTAGTGGGAAACAGCATTAAGGAAAAAAGTTCTGTTGCTGACCTGTGCATCTGTCAAAAAACAGAACTTCAAGCCAGTAAATACAACATTCTGTCTTATAATAAATGCAATCATGATACTAATAAATCTTGCAGTGCTAAAGTCATTTTTATGGCTATTAAAAAACAGAAAAACACCTCTTTTCACAATCATCTGTTACTGTCATACAACAGGGTCCACAGTGGACTGGTGGCAAACAGCAAATGCCGGGATGCCTGGATCCATGACTCGCTACTTCAATGCTGATTTCTTGTGGTGTGAGAGACAAGGTCTTCTGTAAGGGGGAGATGATGGAGTGCTTTGGACTTCAACCTTCTCAACCTGCTCTGAACCACTCTGGGAATCAACACTCTCCATTAACTACAGTGGAATACTGGTGAGACCAGACTTGTTCATGTATTCTCAAGCATCTGTAAAACATGAAAGAGGATTTCTCTAACCCAGCAGAGCACCACAGAGAGTGAATGCCTGAAGAATGGGGACACTGCAGTGCTACAGCAACAGAGACCATAAAACCCAGTCAAGGCCAGGCCGACACCATGCAGTTCTGCTGGTGCAGGAACACAACCCAGGGCAGGAAACATTCACACCTCAGAGCCGAAGGCCAAAACCCTCAACAAGCGCAGCTGCTGATGGGAGAGATCTTTTATCAGCTCAGTTCACAGCTCTTAAGGTGGTAGTTTTAACATGTCACTAGCAACTCCTTGGTATAAATTTAGCAGTAGGAGTTCCTCAGAGCACACAAGACTCAGGGAAACCTGGCTGTTTGTGTCCTCTCCCCCTTCACTCTCAGTTACAGCTTCCTCAATTACTCCCTTCCCACCCCCAAAGAGATCCTCACTCCTGAGTCTGCATCTCAACTGATCTAAGCACTGACCCACAGATTATATGTTTAGGATCTTACAGTGACTGTACAAGGAAGCAGGAAAACATCATGTTATTAACAAAAAACCCCCCCATAAACAGTATTTTACAGATACTTTTTACTCCATATCTAGTGCCCTAACAAGCCATAACATTCCTTGTTTTCTCAAGTATAAATAGGAACACTAAAAACTCCCAATCTGTACTGAAAAGTACTGTTAAAAAACACCTAGGGACCCACAGCTGTGGATTTCAGCATGTTTGCATGCAACGTACTTGCCCCACATATTTAAAATACAGCTAAAATACACTTTAAAATACAGAGCAGGGCTTTAAGGTTTGGCTTTTCACACAGCCTATTAGGAGAGCGTGCCTTTGAAGACTGAATGAAGAAACCCCAAACCCCCAGCTCATGACTGACACATTGCTGGCCTACAAGGGCAGAAGTTTCACCATGAAGGCAGAAAAAATTTATACTGTGGGGTTTTTGGTATTACTCTCTTTTGTATTACAATCTGTATGTCTATAACTAGAATATAATTGAGTCATAAACTGTGCCTGGATACTCCAGCTGGCTAGAATGTGAATTAATTCATTGGTCCATAACTTCAGGAATCTCATCATTACCCACTTCCCTTAAATAAGAACAGAATTAACTTAAGAGATGGGACTCCTGCTGATAGTTAAAAAATTTTATGGATGCAAGAACCTTAAAGTCATGTTTAGCCTTCATCTTGAAAATGCCATCAGCTGCAGGCAGCAAAATTCAGGCTCCAACAGGGAGGTTCTGGCAAGAACTATGGGGCTAGTAAAATCAGAGACATGAAAAAAGTCAAACCAAACCCCAAACTAACCAAACAAAAAAACCCCACAAACCCACAAAAAACAAGAAGAGAATAAATAAAGTGGTTTATCTCTTTCCTGAAATATTATTTTCTGAACATCCTTTATGCTGGAGATCAGGAACAGTGGGAGATTAGTTCTGTAGACCTCAAGTGTATCCTTGCTCTACTTGCACTTCTATTTAACAAAAAACAACCAGCCAACCAAACCCTGTCTACTGCATTGAACTTATGGCTCTTAAACTAGAAAACAGCACCAAGTAGAAAGCATAAATAGCATCCATTAGACCGCAATTCACTAAACATTTGTATTTATTCTCCCCCTTCCTTTCTTTTGCAATGTCTAACCCTTCTGCACAGCTATTACCTCTTCCATCTACTAAGCCTTGCTGCTGTCTCTGTATTAAACAGAAGCAGTAAGACAGAGCTTTTATGTATTTTTCAGTGATAACGTCCCAGCCACACACACCACAGGACATAGGTTTGCAGCTTTGAAAGACTCCAGCCAACCAGTGGGAATGTGGCTTTGGACAAGCCAGACTAATAAAATGTAACGTGACAATAACATTGCCCATTTTATCTGGGCTGTCTGGCTGCCACCACACCAAAGAACTGAGGCTCTAATGATGACTACTCCCATGCCACAGTCCTGCAAGAAAAGGAATCATATTTTTCAGACTCCATTGTATTTAACAATTGGTTCATTATGTTAATGAAGCATTGTCTGTGTATACAAACGTGTCAGTGCATTGAATTATACCCAGTGCACTAAAACATCTGCATTATTGTTTCCAAGGTTATTCTTGCTGCTGAACAGCTTTTACAAAATAAGTAAAAGTAAAAAATTGAGACCTTTCGTTAGTCCAACAGAGAAAATGGAAAAAATCACATAAAAATAGCGGATATGGTTTCTTTACCATCTCTATTAATAATTCCTGATGGTAACAAAATTGCAAGCATTATAAAACTGTCAAATATTTTCACTATGTTTATATGCCAATTAGCATCTGCTTTATGAACAGTTTCATATTCAATTTTGTGAAGCTGAAATACGACAGGTACAACAAGGAGCAATAAAACTCCAAAAGCATCTGTTTGGCACCTAAACATTGATTTTAAGGAAGCCCTACCTTTAACAAACTGGCTGAAGACTGCCAAGTGTTTTTCAATTCTTTTTGAAAAGGTAGCCACCCTTTGGTTCATCTATCTTTGGGCAAGTCTTCCATCAGCAGCAACTGACATCCTCAGTCAGAATGGTGTGATAAAGCTGCAGTGGCCAGCCTCGAGCACTGACTCCTTCTCCCATCTGACAGAAAGGAGCTGCTGCTAGCAAATCCAGGCAGGGAATGTTTTTATAAGCCAGTGTTGAATTTTTTTTTTTTTCTTCTTCTCCCCGTGAGGTGCTTCATAGTCCTCTATGTTCAAGAAACTGAGATGTTGCCAGCTGTTAAAGGCACTGACATTTCCCTTTACTATAAACTCAGGATGTGCAATAACACTGGAAATCTTAGCAATGTTCATACCAAAAAGCATCACTAATTCCAGCTGCTGCAGTACCATTACACTTTCTGGGTAAGAGTTCATATAAATTTGCAGGTTTGTGGGAAAGAGGCAAGTGCCTTTTTCTTCCTTCATTCTCTCAAGAGCTAAACCCCTTGATTTTGAAAGAGTCAGAATCTGGAGCCAGAATGAAGCACAGGGACTGACACTTTGCGGTACAGTGAGACATCAATATCCCTTTCTTGTTCACTGCTTGAACAGTGCTGGTGCTCACTAATATTGCATACATTTAGACTCGTGATGCTAGGATTGTCTCAGTATACTGCTATTACTAGTGACAGTACTTGCAGAAACCATATCTATTCTTAGTCTACACACATGGCAGAAGCGATGTGCCACTTTCTTTTCTCTAATTAAGCATTTCACAATCCCTTTTGAACTACATTCTTCCACACAGTTTGAGAAACACTGCACTAAATCAATTAACAATCCTCAAGGGTCCAGATTTAGGTCTGAAACCAGATTTAGGTTTGAAAGCTACTTTTTAAAACACCAAAACCTTACTGGTGACCTTTTAATATGCAGTGAAGCGAAATGACTTCTATGAAGAAGACAAAAAAACAACCACAATTAAAATTACACTGTCAGAAGAGACAACTTGAAAGAGACTCTTAAGAGATAAACTTGCTGAGTAAATCTAAACTTTAGAGAGAATATTAATGAAAAGCAGCCCATGGCTCCACCCCTGTGCTGCACTTTTATTAACAAGAAATTGTCATATGACAATGCTCCTGTAAATTTTGCTCACTGTATGAGATTTGTGCTTTGAAAAGAAAACACAGCTTTCCTCCTCCCCCCCCCCCCTTCCATATCTTTTTGTTAATGTAAAGATTCACATCTGCTAATGTAATCCATGTTTAATGATCTCATAGGTAAAAGCAAACCTGGAGGAAGAGACTGTATGGCCAAGTTTAATTATAAACTGCTCCTTTCTGTAGAAACAGTTGTTTACCTCCAAGGCTGAGGAAGTTCATCCCCAAGCTTAGAGAAATCTGGTTTTAGCACAACTTGTGTTAAGACACGGGACTGGATTTGAACGGGATAACCCAAAATAGATACTGTCCCCAAATATCCATCTTGTGCCTCTCATGGAAGCTGCTTCTCCTGCAGCAGGAACAGTGTAACTGTAAATCCACGAAGTATCCAGGTAACATAAAACCAGCATTGGCTTACCTAAAATAATTTGTGTTGTAAAAAGCCCCAACAGCTAAGAATTATACATAATGGGCACAAATTAAAGCATGCAGACTTTCACTGAACACAAGAAATAACACCCTCTTATGAAACAGCTATTTCTGGGACAAATAAAGAGAAGAGAAGACAAGATAGATTAGCTAGCGTCCCAGTTCACCTGTACAGACCCTGTGCAGTCCTATTCTTAACATCTTCTAGAATAATCAGCCAGAAGAGTGGAGAAAAAGATAACAGACAGTCAGCATCTACCATTCATTTCTTCCCCAGACTGCATTGCTAAAAAGTCCACAAAAAGATCCCAATGCAAATTCAGACACCAACTCATTTCCATTCCTCCCCTCACATGACAGGAAGACTAAAGCATGAAAGATCAATGCTATACACAGTTCTTAAAGTCACAATCAAATTTTCATATTAAAAATCAATTTTGGGCAGAGTTTTGATATTGCTAGTACAGATTCATGGAGGAAGGAAGAGTCTGGATGGTTTTTTTCAAATTTATAATTGAGGAAAATGATAGAATTGGGGGGGAAATCCAAATAAACCCCAAGTATTCTGGAAGAGAGTAACTGAATTCAATCAAGTCCATCTCTCAAGAAGAACATGATTTAAAATCAGTTTTAATGCATCCAGGCATCAGCCAGTTGCCAGGTTTACTGCAACTTAATTAGTTCCCACCTGGTAAGAGAGAGAGGGCAGTAAATAAGAGGCAGTTTCACCTTTCTTGTTTAAAGCAACTTTCCAAGAAAAGAGCACTTTGTAAAACCCTGACATCAAATAGTACATGTCAATGAACGAGCAGAAAATTTCCTTCACAGTCCCTGGAAGCAGGCACAGAGGCTAATTCCAAAAGGCATTTATTTATATATTAATTGTTCTGGCACAGAATCTCTCTAACTAACTGAGACTAATTTTGCATGATTAAATTTAAAACCACCATTGATGAACCCATGTTGACAAACCTATAGAAATGCAGTGGGAAGCCTCAACTTGAAAAGGCTCTGCGCCTCCTGAAGTCCAAGTTGTCAGAAGTCATGCATCTGAAGGGGAGTGTAAAGTTTAATAACTTTTGGTGGAAAAAATAGTCATGAGCTCTTTTAGGGCCCAACACTTACCAGTATCTTTTAAGGCCCAACACCTTTTAAGGCCAGTACACCATTGTCAATGGTTCTGGTTTCACAGTGACATTTCTTCACTTTGAAAATATTTTACTCTCTTCATTGCTAAGCAAAACATGCATATACACAGCAGGTAAATTAGGATAATGTGCAACTGAATATAAATAAGTGCTTCCAAGTATATGCAATAAGCAACCTTAAAAAACCTCCCAGATTTTTCTCTAATTCCTTATATGGTATTTGTACTTCAGTTTTTGGAATAGCCTCAGTACCCTGAAAGATAAAGAACTTGTGTCATGCTACAGTGATGGGTTTTTGTTGGGTTTTTTTTAAATAATATTATAGTGCTGTTCTTTTAAACACTGTTTTTCTTGATGGTTAGAAAGAGAGAGAAGAAACCAGTATGGAAAACTTTTTAGGATTTTCTGAATATATGTCAAATGGTGTCTGAATGAGCAGACCCCACCTGGGACACAGGCACTGGCTGCAGTGTCTGGTCAGTGGGTAAGTCGTTTCTCTTTTCTGCCTTCCTTTTCCCTCCTCCCCTTTATCATATCCGACAGCTAGCCATCTGAGTTATGAATCATCTCCTCCACTAAAGCTCTTCTACTGAATAGATGCTTTAAAGGAAACAGATTGAGGAAAAGTTAGCACTAAGTGAATCGAAGGCAGAGCTGTGTGTTCAGAAGTATGTATCACCCTATATATTTCCAAGGATCATTCCCACATTGCTCCCAACCTTGAAAAAGGTAAATATCCATGTTTGTATGCAGGGGTAGTAGGAAGGGATGTTTCTTTCCCATCTTTCCGTGTCAGAAAGGGGAGGGATGGGACTCTCAAACTTCATTCCCTCATTTCCATTTCTCTCTGCATTGGAAGCAGGCTGCTGTTAAGTCTTCTCCCTTTTGGCCTTACTTTCCCTCTTCTTCCTCCTCCTACCCATAAAGTGGCTTGAGGAAGCTTGCAGATAACTTGGCAGGCTGTGTTTGAGGAGTTTTACCCAATATAATTCAGCATTGATCTTTCTCATCTCCTTCAAATCTTACATAATAAAATTAAAAACAAGGTACTAGAAAAGTAAGCTAATATTACAGATAAGGTATGAGGGATTTTGAGAGTTACTTTAAGCTTTTGTAAATTAAACCAAATCATTGTCATATTATTTTACTGCTGTTTGAAAGCAGATTTCATAATATTTTTTCAGTTTTGTCCTCAGTTTACTTGGTTCATCATGACTAATGTGCATCTTTCCCTGAACACAGTGTGCAGTGTCTACCATTCGTTATATAAGAAGAAAAAAGTAAAACATTCTTCAGTATAGAAGGCAAAAGATTTCTATGCTTACTGAAAAATTTCAGCAAATGAAAATGGAAAAGCTTGGCAGGTCAAAAAAATCAACGTACAAAGTTTGGTTTCACTTGGGAACTCCCTTTTCCTCCAAGGGGGCTTTCAGAATGCTTAAAAATCATACTGCTGTGATTCCAGCCTCCCTCTTAGTACCACATTTCTTCAAATTTCACACAGGAACTTCCCCAGCATGTGCCACAAAAGGGTTAACTACAAGTGAAACTCATTGCACTGCATGAAGAAATTACTAACCCATTTCAGTAATACATTTTCAGTATGAATTCAAACGCTCTCATCTCCAATAGACCTTTATAATGTACTGAGTCCCCAGACACACCAGGGTCTAAAGCACATTATAAAGTGCTTTTCTTCACTCTGAATACTATTTACAGAAATAATAATAATAATTCTAACCAGGTAACATGCTGCAGGATTTCAAAATGTTAAGGGTAAGCTGTTAAATATTAAAAAAGGTTGCTTTTAATATTAATACATGGCCCACAAAAACAATCTCAGAGAAGTCCAGAATATAAAACATGGACCTTGTATAACTCGGGGTTTTTTTGTTTCCCCCACCCCAATTTCCTAAAAAGAGTTTTTAATTCTTAATTTTGAATTTTTAGCTTCTGTACACTGCCTCCAATCCATCCATGGGGCCATTGCTTGAGAACTAATCAGCTAAACAGAACAACCCCTGAGATTCCTGTACAGAACAACAAAGATCTTCCTGCTCACAGTGCACCACTACTTAAGTTCCAAAATCTGCACTTGCTGCAGCCATTCAGTATGATTCTACTCCAAATGCAAAGCACTCACTAGAAATGTGAAGACTTTCCACTCAGAGGTAACAACATTACCACAATTTTACAGTTGAACAAACTAAGGCACAAAGTGTTAAGTGGGTCACACAAGCAGTAAATGCCTTATTTAAGCAGCTGTTCAGAAGGAAAAAGCAAATGAAGAAACCAGCTAAACACATCAAAAACCTTAAGCAGTAAGTGAGGGAGAGGGTTACACCCCTTACAAAAAACACCTTCTACCCCACATACACTCACGGAAAAATACATGTGCATTGAAGTAAACATAAATGCAGAGACACAAACATGCAGAGAAGAACTTATTTATGAACAGGGCCAGCTGAGCACAGGTACACAGGCACTTACTTGATCTATTTCCATTAACTTGGGGAAGGCACCTGGCCATTCAATCGCCACCTTCACTATATCAGCAGGAGGGGGCATTGCGACGCTGCTGTTCTTCGGAGCCAGTACAACTGGACACTAAATACTGCAGAGAGTCTCTCTCATTCACACCTGCAGGGAGAGAAAAAAAAAAAAAAAAGGAAAAATAATATTACAGCAGTTCAGACAGAACTCCAGCACCACCGCTTCCGTCTCCTACATTTCCCCTGGCTGGGCAGGTGGATGAAAATGTATGTGTGTATGAATGTGCAGGAGCAGGAGAACGGCACATATTACAGGAGCAAACACAGGACACAACGCCACGACACGCTGCACAGCTCGACAGTCTGTTAGAAAGATGGCTGAAGCACTGAAATGTACGGTGAATAATAGGCATGCATTAGATTTAAATAGAAAAACTATTTTTAAATATTATCAAATATGCTGGTGGGAAAAAAGCGACAAACTAGAGGAAGCTCCTGTTACAGTGTCACTCCTGGAGTCCCAGGGAATGTGACCGAATCGGTTAATGCTGGCGCTTCAGGAGAAGAGATTGCCCAGGAAGTTATGGCCAGGAAACACTGTTTCTTTTAACTATAGCAATGATCTTCTGGGTGTTCACAAATAGATCACTGCACTATAGCAACCAGTATGTCAGGAAGAAGGCAGAACACACAGCAGTTTCCACATATACATACACACATGCACACACACATCCTCACCTCACGGATCCAGAGATACCCACATATAAATACTTCTTTATGGTACATCTCAGACACGTGAATACACAAGGACGTAGCATACATTCACAGTGACATAATCAGCTACATAACACGTCATAATTCTGCAAGAATATGAATATCAACAGGATCTCGTGTCAAATAGTGCGAGCTGTGAATTTCAGGGAAAGAGAGGAAAGGGGAAGAACCAAATCCTCAGGTTTTGCAGAATTTAAGTTCTGTCTCTTTTGACTTATCAAAGTTTATAACCTTGCAACAGCAACAAACGTTTATCAAGAGCGTGTAGTGCCTCTCTGGGCTTGCAAACAAAGCTTCTGCACCCCTCTCTCAGCTCAGTGGTGGCAGGATGCCCTCTCTAGCAGCAAAGCTCTGCAGTTCTGAGACACAGCAGTCCATGCACCCTGCTGCAGATAGGGAGGCTCCTGCTTGCTTTGGCAAGCCCTCCATGCCAACCACGGCATTTCCGGCATGCTCTGCTGAGACCCAGCAAAGCGCCATCATGTATCACAAAACAAGAGAAGCTGTAGAAATCCCCAGCGGTGCAGTCCCACTTCTTCTTAGCAGAAAAAGAGAAGGAAGTGGTGAAAGCAGGGAGACATGCTTGTACATAGATCCTTTCAAAGAACTAAGGCAAGAGAAGGAGACGACTGAGTATACCACACATCCAAAAGACACAAACATGTACAGGTTAAAAAAGGCTCTGATCACCTTCAGTTGTTGCTTCAACCTGCTCTAATGACCTTTCTTCCACTGCAGCAGAAGCAGGAGCTCAGTTCAGTCTGAACAAAATTGTGAAATCATCCCTTTACTGGGAAATGTTGTACCTCTGTCTCAGACTACTTTTATAAATGGGAGTTCATCCAGCCTTCTGGATGTCTTCATCTTTCCGCTTTTCTTGCGTGCCCTCTGGTCTGCTCTGAGAAGGCTCAGTCCTCTGAATCCGCAAGCCCTGCTACATCCTATACAGGGTTCTCAACACATACTTTAAAAGCAATTTATGAACTTTAACACTCCAGCAATTTATTTGCAACAACGGCAGTTCTGACGCTGACAGGATCACACATCACCACAAAGCAAAGCGCAAGGCAGTAAATAAGACAATGGACGGTCTATAAATAAGACTGGATTGCAGGAAGTGCCTTGAAAGACTAAACAATGTGATTAAGAAACAGTGTGATATTGTCTACATTTGGTAGATGTTACAGGAACAGGGAATAAACACAATTAAAGCATGCAGCTGGCTTGCTGGTCATTGAGAAAAGTCAGACATTTACTTTTGCCTGTCTCCTACCCTGTAGACCCTCAGTGGATGCACAGTTCCCACCATTTCTCTCCAACACATCAAAAGCCCACTATTTGCATCTCCCACCAGTGCTCCCCTTGCTGCACAGTGCAGTGGCTCAATCAACCAGCAAAGAAAAAAGAAAAAAAAGTATTTTTGGTCCTCTGTTTTTTTACCATGTTCAAGTCAAACAGCTACTCAGAGGAGATACAACAGGGGAGAGGGGATGGGAGGAGAAGAGAGGTTTCTTGGCAGCAATGAGCTGTTAATCCACCTCGACAGTCAATTGAAACTGAGACCTTGGCACCTTCTGCTCCCACACTCACAGAGACGGTGTTTCCCACCTCCTCAGCAGTGCAGTCCTTGGTACTCTCAGCCTGCTGATGTTTTGGTATTAAACTGTCTGCAGCGCTGAAGTGGGGCTGACTCACCCAGTGCCTGACCGACAGGCTACTCCCTGCATTCCCTGGCTTGGCACCCCATCCCTGGCAGGAGGGATGCTGGAAGCCTCAGCCAGAGCCTGAGTTTGCTGGCCGCAACACAAAAAGAGCAGCAGCAGCAGCAGCTCCTGCCAGACAAACTTGACTGAGGATAGCTTCAGCTGAGTAAGCCTTTATTTTCAACAGTTTTATTTTCCTCCATCATGTTTCTTCTACACTTCTAATGAAAAAAATAATCTGTAGACCACATATCTAAAGAGATAGAAGGCAGACCTATAAAAACCATAGAATCCACCTATTGCATGGGCAAACACAGTTTCTTTTGACTAAGAAGAAGCAACTTGCGGCCCAATACCTTCCCTCCAAAGCTCACAATAAATGCTGAAGAAAAAACACTGATTCATGACCACTGCCTGTGAGTACAAAAGTAAAACAACATTACGCAGCAATAAATTCGCAGAAAACTTCCAT
This sequence comes from Falcunculus frontatus, assembly GCA_013398115.1. Lineage (NCBI taxonomy): Eukaryota > Metazoa > Chordata > Aves > Passeriformes > Falcunculus > Falcunculus frontatus. Next base: position 3,238,070 of record VZRV01009905.1, read on the forward strand.
TTTCTCATGCATATGAGGGCATTAACCCTCATTTTGTTTTAGCAAGTTGTGGACTATCTTGAGTCACACAAGAAGAAAGGTTTAAGAAAGAAGAGTCAAGGAAAGCTGATGGTAAGTTAATCACATTCAGCTACGGAAAATAAGCACTTACATTCCAAAGCAAGGTGCAAGAGAAGTCTGCCACAGCGTTCAGCAGACAATTTCATTGTGACTAGTTTTAACGTAGGCTAGCACAGATCTCCTACATAATTATAATTATTACTATACATGTGCTTATACAGTCATAAAACACAAAGCAAAGTGACAGATCTTTAACTAATACAAATGGATGTAGTCCCACTTCTCCCACCAGAAGACCAACTCCAAGAATACAATGTGGTCTGAATGCTGAAAAGCATATAAAATCATCACTTTGTTTCTTTTTCTCTGTGGACATCCTAGTCAAATGTGCTGACTTCTTCTTTCCTAGTTTATAATCTTATGAATCCAATGCACCACACAAAAGATAATTTAGTTTTGTTCTACCTATGTGGCAATGTCAGAAACAAATATTTTTTGGGGGGTGTTTTAGGGCCAAAATTGATGTTTAGTTGTCATCACAAAATTAGGACTGAAAAGAAGATTCTGCAGCCTACAGCGCTGACAATTCAAAATTACCTATTTATTCCCATGGTATGGAGTGTGTTAGACAGTGCCCAGCAAAATAAGGAAGGCACAATTCCTGGTGTGAAATGGTTCCAATTTAGTAAGCAATTTTCATTACGTGAATGAAGAACTAGAACTGTTTTCAATTGCTTTTTGTGATGCCAGCAGCAGTCAAGCAGTGAAAAGGACAGGGATGTCGCTAAAGGGTCTAGTTATGGAGTTTTCTCAAGTACAATTCCTTTTTCTCTCCCAGTGGGATCTGAGAAGCACTGACATGTAAAAGCAACTTTCCAACTCATTTTTACAATATTTATTTTCAAGTCAGAATCTGAAGGCAAGAGGGGCGCATGTGCAGGCATGAGTGTATGAAGGAGAGGAAAGGGTCAGAGGAAAGGGAAGGCAAATTCCCATTGTTTTCCCTAATGCATGCAAGGACATGTAACCTGGAGAATGTTTAAGCAACTTACATGCTCAACAGCACACTATTTTGTAATTTGAGGGGAAAAAAACCACAACCAAAGCATGTCTACCACTTGAACATACTTTCTTCCACCAATATGGTTTTGCAGAACTATGACAGATTATCCCATTAAAGTGTCAATTTTTTAATTTATTGTTATTACCACATACAGTATATTTATGCATTTCAACCATACTATGAAGGGCTTCCTGTGGTCTACTAAGTCGGAGTAATAAACACCCAAGATGGAAATCAAAGTATGTTAAATTTAATGTAAAAATGCATCAGCATCAATATGCAAGCTCTCAATTTATCTTCCTGGCTCTGAGGGATTCATTTAGCACCAATGTCAGTAAAATACACTGAATTTTCCCCTTCTACCTATGCACTGCATGTGGAAAACAGGATTTCATTCGTGTATGAAATTAATTCTCAGTGGAACTCTTTTTTTTTTAAACTTGTTTTGCAATTTCATTGGCACTTTCCATACAAAGATCTCAAAGTGCTTTAAATAACTTAAAGTTATCAGAGCACATCTCTCAAGAAATAAATTCTATTCTTACTCTACAGACAGAAGAAAAATGCAAGGCTAATAGGAGCTATGTGACTTGTAGCTCTATTCGTAAATGTAAACAGCAGCCTAGAACAGCTTATTTCTTCTTTTACAGAAGAGAGGCAATATTCAAAGAGCAGGCCAGCTCATTCCATGAACAGCTCAGGTAAGAAAATTAATGATTAAAAAGTGACTGCAGGAATACCATGTGCACTTGAGAATTTAATAAAACAAAGCATGTATTTCTCCCCCCTGGACAAAAGGCATCATATACAGCACCTGGAGCTGGCACAGATCCCGCCACCCCCCGACACAGGCAGGTTTTTGCATGGCATTTCCTCAAGGCAAAGGGAAAGCAGGGCAGTAAGGGCACCAGGGCCAAGCAGGACACGGTGGGTGCTGGCAGGGAGCTGAGCCCTGGCCGGGCACACAGCAGGAGGAAAAGCACAGCTCCCTCTGCTCGGCACCTTACGTAAGTAACCACTTCTTGTCAAACCTCATCAACTTCCTCCGCTCGGCTCCTGCCGCCCCAGCAAACAGAAACTAAGTGGCAAGTTCAGCTGGAAGGTCCCTCGGGGACCAAGTCTGATTAACGATTTTAGAAAGATAATCCAACGCTGGATTAATATCCCCCAAGAGAGTTATTTTTGGAGTTAGACTGCATGACTGAACAGCTGAGTCTAAGGAGCTGTAAACATGCTCTACCATCTCTGCAAGAAAAGAAAACAGGGCAGAGAAGCCAGGGGGCTGGATGCACACTTTGTGTACATAAAAAGGCTTTCATGCTGCATTTTTCCCTTCTTAGGCATTCAGTGCTATTTACCCCTGAACTAGACAGGAGTCAAAGGCCCAGCAGACCCATGTCAATAAAATCTAGAGATGTTTTGACACAAATGGAAAATAAAGCTGTACAGAAGCTATGAGCTATACTCTAGTAAGGGATGGAAAAAAGGCAGTGGCCTCAAAAAGCAGGAAACCCAGGGGGATGCTACCCCTCTGATGCAGTCACCAACACTGCAGGAACACCTGACCCCCCTCCACTGACTTCCACGGGTCAGAGCAGTCCATCAGCTTCCAAACAGGAACGTTTCTTTGGTGCTGAACCCTAAGTCTGCTGAGCTATAAAGCCTCATTAGACCAGGAATGAAATATTTAATATTAGAATAAAATGAGCTTTGGACCCTTCAGGTTTAAATATACCACCTTTCCTCTCCAAAATACGTGGAGACATAGTACTGGAGGAGATTTTGGAATTATTGGTATGTGAAATGTACAGAACGGGACAGTTTTTGCCACTGCTAAAGGTGCCCAGGAAAGACAGCTAATATTTGTGTGGTTATCACCTATCTCATTCCCAATATACCTGTAACCTTTCTTCACAGTTTCATTCCAAGCATATTCTCTACCCATAGCCATCTTGTTCCTCTTCTTGGCAAGCATTTTATATGGTTGAGGTTTCACTATGTTTGACAGGCCGGACCACTTTAAAACAGAGCACTCTTCAAAACTAGAGAGCAAAAAAGGCTTTAAAAGGTGCTTCAAAAGAAAAGGTGAAGAAAACAAAACAGACTGGATGTACTCAGAATATAAGCAAGCAGGCTGTCTGGTCTTGCTCCTAAAAGCACATATTGAAGAGTACCAGAAGAATTCAGGTACTTCTTTAGCATGAACTCCCCTGCTTCTTGGAGGATCATTCTCCTTTTGCTAAGGAACTTTTAGTTACATGTCTGTAATTCCTAAGAAGACAAAAAAACTTAGTTTTGATTATTCAAGCTTTTATTTGAAACTTTGTGGCAGTTTAATTAACTCATGTATACCATCCAGTCAGATAAAGATACTCTGTTCACTAAAGACATTAATATCAGATCTCTTCAAACTAGAGACCAGGAAAGTATCAAACTCAATTATTCAAGAGACAATTCTAATAAATAAATAAATAAATAATATTATTTTAAAATATTTATAAAAAACCTAGACAAAACCACCAGCACAACCCCCACACCAATAGCAATCCAGCACGCAAAGATCTAAGGCTTCACAAAAAAAGAGCACGATTTTTCAACCGTGCTGAGTACCTGCCTAGCATATGTAATGTAAAGACCACGGCAGGTATCTAGTACAGAACCAAAACAAAATGCTACTCTGAATACAAACTATTATTTAATCTACTTCTCACAGTTTGTCGGGGCTTGCCCACTTTATCTGGGGTTGTTTCTCGTCATTTGGCTCGATTCCAGATGTTTCTAAACTGAAGAAAGTAGCAAAAAATATCCTTCAAAATCCAGTTAAATATAGTGCTCTTTTCCTACCTTTCAGGGTAGTCTCACATACCCTGCGAGGTAGAAAGGAAGTAATGGGGAAAACACAAAGCCTCAGTTTCAGGCAGTGGTCCTACTGCTCTTAAAGAGTTGTAAGTTAAAAATCAAAGCTCTCAGCATAAGCAAGTTGGAGGGCAGGAGAAAGGAAAACAACATTGACACTGTGAAACAACAAAATAATGCAATGCAAAACATTACAGCTCGAAAGGATGGAGGCAATTTTTTTTGGGGGGGGGAAAAGGGGAGCAGGTAAAAGGGTGGTGCTTTTTAATGTTTAAACTAAACACATTCCAACGGAGTCCCATGAAACTGAAAATTGAATAAGTTTATTACAGGCTAGTTGAAAACAAGCTGAAAAGAAACAGAAATTTCATCAAAAGTGCTGTGAATTTTGAATAAAACTCAGTTAAGGGTAAAAAACTATCAAAAGATCACAGTCCTCTTTCCTACTACCTAGCATGATCTGGCTATGGAACTCCATACTTTCCGAGCATTTGGATAAAACAGGGTGCTAGAAAGGACACATAAAAAGAGCACCTTGGGTCAAGATGATAATACAGCAGAAGCTGAATCAAAATAAGGATGACTGGCTATATCCCAAAGGAGATAACAGATACAAGAAGATAAGCTCAACGTTGGGAAAAACACTAAACTTCCTGCTAGAAGGAAGATGAAGCAGCAGTATACAAAATAAAGAGAATTTTTTACCCTATCAGTGTTTATTATACATCCAGAGGAGCTAATGGAACTGCTAGGAAGTTAGCAGTCAAATGGAGGAAGAGAAGGCAACAGAGATGTGTGAATGCTAGAGGAAACAACCAAGTCAACTGACAGCACAGACAGGATGTCGAAGGTTGAAACAAACAGCATTACTTTCTAATGTAATCATTCTGCAAAGGAAAATCCTATGGAAAAGAGTAATATTGATATTCCATAGTCAATAAGCAGAGAGTAATGCTCATCATAAGTACGAAAAACAGCAAAAGAAAGGGTGGATACCACTTGTGAGTCTGAGGAGGGCACAAAAATTTTGAGACAACAGCCTTTTTTCAGGCACTGACACTGCTCTTCCGAGATGTGCAATTTTGAGTGCCACAATATAAGAAGAATCACAAAGCTACTAGAAGGCACCCAAAGGAGGGTTGTGAAGAGGGTGAAGGATCTAGAGGGGAAATCATATGAGGAGCAGATGAGGTCACTTGGCTTGTTCAGCCTGGAGGAGACCTCACTGCAGTCAGCAGCTTTCTCATGAAGGGAAGTGGAAGGGCAGGCACTGATCTCTTCCTTCTGGGTGCCAGTGACAGGACCCAAGAGAATGGCATGAAGTTGACTCAGGGGAGGTTTAGGCTGGATATCAGGAAAAGGTTTTAGACCCAGAGGGTGGTTGGGCACTGAAACAGGCTCCCCAGGGAAGTGGTCACAGCACCAAGCCTGTCTGATTTCAGTAAGTGTTTGGGCAATGCTCTCGAGCACATGGTGTGACTCTTGGGGTGTCCTGTGCAGGGTCAGGAGTTGGACTCAGTGATCTCTGTGGGTCCCTTCCAACTCAGAACATTCTATGAGACCGTGAAAGATGACAAAAAACAAGAGAAGGAAAGAAACCACCTGTCAGTAATCTTGCAGCAGAAAGCAGCTCCATGTACAGAGGTGCTCCCACCCATCCCTGTTTCTCTTACAGTTACTGCAATTAGCCCATCAAAACATCTAACAATCAAAACACCCCAAGTTTTCCTGACTTCTCAGCACTATACAGTCTCTGAATTCACCCCTGCAGGCACCTAGCTCTCTATCAGTTCACTCTCATAGTCACAAAGAATAATTTGCCCTTAACACTCATGGACTTCCCAGTTCTGGGTCTCTGAAGGACATTCAGCAAAACTAGACAGCATGTGGAAAAAACAGTGATGGCCACTCAGGAAAAAAATGCATGGCACAGTTAATATTAGAGACCTTGCCTATAGCTAACATTTGTGGAATAACTTGAGCTGTTCTGCATTAAAGAGAATGTATGTCTATTGTCAAGACTAAGCCAGAGTTTTAATGGACATCATTAAACCCACTTTGGAAACAGAAATACTGAGGAAGCAAACAGACACCGTCACATCCCATAACAACCACTGTGCATATGCCCACCCTTAACACTGGTGCCACCCTGCTTTGCTGAGTACTGCTCAGTCAGTGTACCTGCAGGCCTGGAGTCACTATTCTGGGATCATCCCAAGGACATATCATCCTCCTTTTTAATACTGACACATGCTTTGGGGCCATTGTTTATAATTCTAGGTCAAGAGGAGCTTGCATACATGAATAATCATTTCACTTATATAGTCAGGTTAACCAGAAGGTCACTGTAAAGTAAGACATAAGCAAAAAGATACTAAAGAACACAAGAACAGGGCAAACTCCAGGTTCACACAGCCAGAACATAGATTGTATTTTGGAGGGCTCCAAGAAACCTTTTGGAAGAAATCTGACTGCAAGATATAGGCAGTGCCAACACTGCTCATCCAGACATTTCCAGGGGAGATTTGTCCTGCATAAATCTTGATAAACTGCATTAAATGTGACACGTAGTAACAGGAGATCTGGGTATTTAAACATGAGACTATTCCTTACTCATCTCTGTACTGTAAAACCACAAGCAGCTGATGACCCCTTCGAGTAGGGGAGTTGGACCAGATGACTTCCAGTAGTCCATTCCAGCCTCAACCATTCTGTGATTCTCTGAGTACACTGATATATTGTCTCTAAGCACTCTTGAAGTCATAGCCTGCCCATCTCTGTTCCAATACTGTGCCTTTTCTGTACTTAAGTGTGCACACAATGAGCAAAAAGACCTGCTTTTGTAGCAGGTTGCCTTCTATGCCAAAATAAGATTCTTGCAACACTCTAAAACCAGCCATTGGTTACAAGTTAGGAAAAACAATCTCCATAACTCTTCCCATCTGGCATCCAAGAGCAGTCATTCAAAAAATATCCCAGGCTTCCATAACTTGAACTAGAATTTTAAAGATCACGGTAGAACTTTACTTCCGTCAGGAAAACTGCCATAAAATGTGTTTGTGTTACAGACTAATACATGACATTCAAGCACTGGGTACAATTTGTGGTCACTCCATAATTTTATTGCACTCTTTGTTCAACATTAAAATCCACATGGCCCAGGGAAAGAGGAAAGAATGATGCAAACATCATCCTTTATTGGTTTGAGTCATAAACTCTAGGGAGTGATGCAGTTTAAGCAGCAGACAACAGTTGAAAAGCTTACTGTCTCTCCCTTTTAGCAGGGACAGCAGGACAGGTAATGAGTTCATTCAGAAATTACATCCCACATGTGAACTTAAACCCCCATTGAATCTAATTTGTGCTATTATGTTGGGCTATTTAGAAAAAAAATAGGGGGTAGAAGGTGGAGAGGACAGCCACCACTTCAGCCACAGCAGTTGAAGATAAACATAGTTATTATGATTGCCTAGTGTCTTACTATCAGAAAAAAAGTGGAAATACTTTAATGAAGAAACCTGACTCATGAAAAATACCAGCTCGTCTAGTAAATATGTTCACTTCATTGTTCAGGTAAAAAGTCGCTATCAATCAAAAACTCATCTTCTTAGTAGTACATATGCTCTGTTTCTCCAAGTATCTTCTATTTCATAAGGAACTATAATTTCAAAGGTTCTCTAAGACTCCTGAGATGACTAGAGCTAATGCTCCATCAAAAGCTGATGACAGCACAGCTGTGTTTCCCCACTGCCGTGCTCTGGTTGAAGCTCCTGCTCCAGCCTCACTGGGAACATGCAGAGTTATGCCAAGAATGAGCAAAACACTCACTGTTTCCAAATTGGCTAATCAACGGGCTGAGTGCTTAACCTCCCCACAATACATGCATCCAGACAAGCAACAAGCACTGAGGACTGAACTGTGCCAGCCACATTATTCAGCAAGACGACTCGTGGCAGTTTTCTTCCCAGGAGCCAGAACATCAATTGTCAGCGACGATGCTGCAACTCAATCAACTTCTATCAAAACACCCATTCAAAATGAACCAGCACTTGCTGTGTGAAGCTTTACTCTATTATCCTAAAAACAAATAAGAGTGCCTCAAATATTTAATAACAACTTGGTTCCACACAGGAGTTACTGCCAAGCATTCTACCTGCTAAGAACTTACGATTGCTAACTGCAGAACTGAGAGATGCTGGCAGCAACAGGCAAAAGGTCACTAAGCCACTGCTGAATAATGACATGCATACCTCTAACTTATTATGCAGCCAAAAAAAAATGGATCCTCATAATTGTTTCATGTTAAAAATATTGTATTACATACACATCATCCTGAGCCACTATCCTTAAATTCTCTGGTAAAATAAACTTTTTCTGCTCCAAAAAGCTCTCTGAATGGCAAAGTCCAGTTCCACAGCAGATCTGATGTCTGCTTCCATAATGCCACAGCTTTGCCTCCCTCTCCCCAGTGCCAGCACTGGCATTTGTCCAACATACCAGTTCAGAGAGATGGAGTGTCCAAAAAGTAACCCACAAAACAAAAACAAAGACACATTTTCAGACAGATTAGCCCCTTGAATGCGTTCACCACTCACTCACCCAAGCATCGGGACCACAACAAGCAATCTGTAAGGCCAAGGAGGAAAACAGGAATATAACCTGGTCATCTTAAACTATTATGCAAACATGCCCTGAGTCAGGAGGGAAAAAAAAAAAAAAAAAAAGGATTTTTTTTTACCTGTGCAAATTTCATGGCACACAGCTGAGATTCAATTCCATAAAGGAGAATGATGTAAAAGTATTCAATTACTAAGTTCATTACAGTATGTCTCATTAATTCAATGAGCTGCTTTATAAATGTAACAGACATTAAAAGATTAAAGTATTTGGAATAAATCCAAGTACATTTTCAGTGCTCTGATGATTGCCAGAGTTTGGATCTTCAGAAATACAGAGTAACACCCCTTCACCAAGTACCCTGTGAGAGAAACCACTGTTCATCCTTCTTGCTTTCAGATTTCAGTGCTCCCAAATTAAATTTTCCCATTGCACTTGTGGGTGAGGGGTGGCAAATCACTGTTCAGGTAACTGTCTACTTCAGTTTGACATGTTAGAACTGTTTCCAAATAAAGCTGTCAACTGCAGTTGACCATTTTGAACTTCCTGGAGGGCTAACACCTGGCTAGAAAGTCCTTTTGTGTGCAAACAGCAATACGGAAACAAAGCCAAACACATAACTCTGTGGCACCTTTCGTCTGTGATTCAGTAGCAATTTAACATCATTAGATCTCAACTGTTCAAGCAGTAAGGGCACTTTAGGTATCAATCACTTTAAAAGAGAATGCAGTCCTCTTTCTGCTCTTCAGTAAAGCATTTCTACTCTGCTGTGGAGACTAAAGCACAGCTTTACACGTTTGGCAGCATGGCAGCAACAGCAAGCACAGAGCCTTACCCACTCTCCATTTTACACTATTAAGCAATATACACAGGTTGTACTGCAAGTACAAGATTTCCAAAAAGCCACAGTGCACATCTCTACTGAAGGAATATTTCTTTTTTTCTCATTGGTGCAGTCCTCGAGCTGCATTCTCAGAATCACAGACACAGCCCATCAGAAGATCTTAATCTGGAGCAATGAGTGTGATCAGGAAAGAGATGTCCCACTTCCAAAGCTGACAGACAACCTGCCCTGTAACAAGTGAGTGGACTCCCCATCTCTGAGGACCAGGACTTGAGTTCCATTTTCCCCTTATCCTAACAAGGGATTTGGTTGTTCTGTCAGAGCTGGATGTGACTTCCTTCTATCTCGCTTGGAAGATATACATAGGGCTCACAACGACATGTTCCCCACAACACGCAGTCCCCAGCTGCTTCTTCTTGATCTGGGCATGCAAAACCTCTTAACAGCGTACACGAGGAATGAAGGAAAATATGTTTTTGAAGACATTTTGAAGTTTCCTTTTCACCTGTGTCATTCTCCAGACTCTGGAGCAGATTCCTACAGGCCACACCACCTTCACAAGCTCTCTTCTCTGTTAAAAAATTAGATTTATTTCGGTAACATCTCTTACCTTGCTGGTCTCACCCACTATTCCAACAGTTTTGACTAGTACTGGGGAGGGTGCTGGAAAGATTATGCTAACTCTACTTAAGGCACTTGAGGAAAATTCTGAAGCAGAAGTGTCCATAGGTAAATATGCTGCATCAGTGCCCAGGACAAAGTCTAATGCTCCCATATAAACAAGTCAGAAAAATGTATTCTAGCATTTGCAAAACAGACCTCTTGAGACACAAAAGCCCCAGATTCTCATTTGACCTTGGTGTCATTGAAAGAATGTAATCATTAGCAGCTAGCATAAGAGACTACAAAAAAGTAAAAATGAAAAAACCCACCTGCAAATAGACCCTGTATCTTCCAAGTTTGTTCCCCAAAGCACTAATTAAAGAGGACTCTCTACCACAAGCATCAATCACAGTGTTTAAATGAACAGAGAGTTCTGCTTCAAAGACAAAGATGCTAAACTTGGAAGCAATAACACTTGTGTTTAATTTTCTTTTATTCAAAGGCTTGGTGTGTGGCCCTGTACTTGCCCTTTGGTTCCCTGTGCCTGGAACCACCAGCTATAAAATGGAGCACCACACTTCCTCAGAGCAGCTGAGAGGCATTTAGAGGATACAGAAGATTGTATCTAAATCATGCTTACAGATTACCCAGAATGGGCAGCTGCCTTATTTATTCATGTGATTGGACAGACTACTCCCACAGATTTTCCTGTACTTCACCCTTCTCAGCCCTCAAGGCCCTGAAAGTAGAGACTGGCTTACCTATTTCTTGCCACCATCCTTAGACTCAATACAACACCTTCCATTAAAACCAGAGGGGTAGAAGAGAAGATGCAGCTTTGGGGTCTGCTAGAAATGGTCTGTGCTCTTTTTGAGCATTTCAGAGCGGTTATCCATCAGACAGGGCTTCTCACAAGGATCCCAGATATGCACGCTGGGATGAGACAGAAAGGAGAAAATCCCTTTTTTGGTTATATTTATTTTCCAATGTGTTTTAATTATCTTACTCTGACAAATTAAAATATTAATTACCAAGGAGAAATGACAAATACATTTCTAGGTGGACTACATACTTTAAACCAAACCAGCAAGGGAACCTATCTTGCCAGGCGAAACAAAAGCATCACCATTATTTTCATTTCAGCCGATACTGAAAGAGCACACAGGATATGCAGTAGGGACCAAGTCTGAAATCTCATTGCCATTTTTCTTTGCATATAAAGCTGGTTTTCCTTATATTAAGCATCCCCAAGGCACACACAAATGTCTGTGGAGCCAATCAAAATGCAAATACTGTGAAACAGCCCAGCAAGCAACTACTGCTTGTCTCTTTACCGCATTCTTCCTTTTACTCAGGCTTTCATCATTTAATAGAAGTGACTTTACCAAACACTGTGTGCTTTGGTTTTAGAGCCCTGAAAGTTTAAGCTGTTCTCTACTCAGAAAGAATCTGTCATCTGGTTCATTGGTTCAGTCATTCCTGGCAACAGCCTAACTTTCAGCACACACATGACAGGAAGAGACCCCTGTCCTGTCATGGTTACCTCTTTCTGGACTGAAATAATCTCTGTAGTTTTACATGGTAGGATTAATGCATGGCTGCTGGCTACCCTACTCTCCTGCCTTTGCTTTTAATAATTTCGTTGCAAAAGTGGAAATACAGATGTTAAAAGAGACAGACACATGACAGAAAACGCTCACCACTTGCTTTGAAGATGCATAACATGACAGCAAGATGAAAAATCCCACAGCTACGAAGGCTGCCAATTTTCTCAGGAACTGTTTCGTCTCTAACAAGATCAAACTGAACTATTGCCAGTAAATTGAGGAGGTGCCTGTTTTAACAGTTCCTTTTCTAAATCTCTTACTATTTCTCCTGGTTCATTAACCAACCTTATTTAAGAAAAAAGAATCATAGAAGAAGAAGGCAGAGAGGTAGCTTTGCATGCCACCAGCCAAGTCACCTATACTACTTATTGCTGCTTTCTGTTAGGAGAAACTTAACCAAGCCAAAGGTTAGCAGTTTCCTCTGGCAGCTAAGAAGTAAAAAGCCTTGTTGAGCACGTTTTCCTTTTGAGCTGCCACACACGTCATGACGTATTCAGCACAGCTATTAGGTTGTGTGTGAGAAGGAAGGGCTACAGGTCTCTGCCGGCACACTGTGGCCCTCTAAATTTTCAAGTTTTCAAGAATATATTACATTTCTATATAGATGACAAAGCTAGCAATGATACCCACGGAAGGTATCATTCAAGCACTTTTAGATTAAATGTTACCTAAAGCATGATTTGACCTTGATCTGCTTTTAGATTTTTTAAATTATTGACTTATGATATGTGAATTAAAAGTCACTGGAGATAAAAAGCATTTGTATTTAAGGTACTACTTTTGCTTTTGTGTGACTTTATGGTGATGACAGCTTTAAGACCCACTAGAGTAAGCATGGATTAGACTTCATTGTGCTTTCCTTGCTTTTAGTACATAAAATTTTCACATGATCAACTCTTAGAAAGAACAGCAACTGTCAGGAGTTTTACCATGTTCTCTTTAACAGGGATGAAGGGGGAAATATTTATTTATTTTTAAATAGGACATTCATTAACAGAAGAAATCTAAGCATAATACATTTAGCCTAGGATGTACAAGTCATCTCTCTCACCTTTGACTTTTTTTTCTCCTTTTCTTTTCCTACAGTGTTTTATTTCCCTTTACATGACCCATTCTTTAAGCCATCTTCCACTTCCTCAAAGAGAGGAACACACACACCAACTATATTTTTCCAGGTGGAGTTTTTGTACCAGCTGCTGAACTTTCATCTCAGCCGAAGTACATCCCAACAGAGATGCAACAGAGACATTTCAACCCTCACCAATATCTCTCTGCACTTTTCAGGCTTTTAAAGCATGGGGAAGCAAGACCTTCACTGCCAATTTGGGAAATCCAGAAGTGCACATTGATGTTTCATTCTTCCTGTATTTTTTTTTAAATGTCAGATCAAAACAACCTGTGCTCCGCAGAAGCCAATTACTGTAGCTTTTGTGAAGGTTAAAAGTTCAAAAAGGAAAGCTGGTTTCTCCATTTAGCAGCCTCTTTCAACAATACTGATAAAGAGACACCAAAGGGAGAGCGGATGTGTAGGTATGGCAGCAAGGAGGATGAGAGGAAGGGTCTCCAATTTCTTAATTCTCTTATTTATGACTCTCTCTCTTCCACCAGGTTCCGACCTTACCCTCTTCAGGGGATACTGTCCCAAATACTAACAACCAGCAATGAGAAAAAGCTAGAAGAAACACACATTTCCTACTGTCTTCCTCAACACTCATAGACCAAATAGTCCCCAAAGCACACTTCACCCTGTAGCCTTTGGGAAAATATGTCCCAGACACACAAGATGTAACCGTGCAAATTATAGCTCTTTCTCAAGCTTGCAGGCTTACTACGCCTTCTTTCAAAACCCCCTTCCTGCTGACAGATATAAATCAAGAAAGCAAATTCACTCCATGAAGTCAAAACTTCACACGGCCACAAAAGGCTTGCTTTTTAATTTTTTTTAATACTAACTTTGCACATGAACATAAGCACCAAAAGTAACACACCAAGTATTATCTTGCATTGGTTTTTCTAATCAAAATACATGGTAACCACAAAAGGAAATGCTTCCAGACCAGTAATGAAGGGACTGATTCATATGCCCCAGAGAACAAGTGCTGAACAATGTCCACTCAGTAAGGTTTCAGCTTTATCCCTTATTAAAATAAAACCACGTGTCTGATCTTTAACCCACTTTGATTTATTAATGGTTTTGCTTTTCAAGATTATGAAAGTAAGTATGAACAGAAGAGTTAGAAGAAAACAATCCATCCCAAAACCCTTATACACCAAATGTTAGAATTGCCATCTATCTTACTTTCTCTGTCAAAAAAGTGGATTTATAGATTTGAAGGACTAGATGGGAATTCCAGTTTGAAAGTCCCAAAAGTAGGCTGAAGCAACAATAAAATACTATATCCCAAATGTAAAATAGCCTCAGCTACTCTACATAAACATCAGCTGATCATCTGTCAACCAACTAAAATGCCACATGCATATGAAAAATATTATCAGCAAGCATCAGCAAGAAAAAAGGAAGAGTCCTTTGAAAAGGCCAAGATTTATCAATTCCAAGTTGTGCATAAATAAACTCTCAAATCCAAGGAACAACTGTGTGGCTTTACATATAAATAACTTATGTTCCAGACACTTTACCAACCAGAGTTCTTCACTAGAATGCAAATCTGGACTAAAGTCACAATGCAGAAAAAGGTTTTATCCTTTTGGTTGTGTCCCATTGTAGAAGATATTTGTTCTAAATTTTAAAGTGTGTCACATTTTCCATGGGGCATTCAGGAAACTCCTAGCACAAAAACAATGAACAGGATGTTGCAGGTCAAGATAGAGCTACAGTCACTGAATGAGAACATTTGAGGAAGGGGAGGGGGACATTTTGCACAGTCTTTTATTACTCGGCATCTTCTTGGTTCCGGCCCTACACAGGATTTGGTTTTGTGGGATAAGCAAAGTTTGCATGCAGTTCTTGCTTGGCCAGAGCTATCCCTTGGTTTTATAAGAATTCAATGTCCCAGAAAATTTTATAGGATCCACAACTATGAAAGAGCTGTGACAGCTTCAGCCAGTCCACCCGAGTTCATGCTCTTGCTCTTGTACCATCTGTGAACCTACCACGAGCATGTCTGACAGCCAACCTGAACGCAGGACAGGCCTGTAAATTTGGAATTGTTTTTCACGTTCCTGCTAATAAAACTGTCACTGCTCAGAATTATTCTTGTATGTTAGATCTGATCTGTTACTACATTGCTGCTATCCTGTGCCTGGGAATACCTGGAGCATTAATATTCCCACAGCAATAGGGTAGCTACACAGAATGCAAGAGCAACACCTGTATGCTGAAGTTTCCCATGCCCACAAGAGTTCATAAGCTGGTGCTCTACCTCCTCACTGGATCTTTCCTACATAGGAAGGCCTCTGCAGAGTACTTCAGTCGGATCAAAGCTTATGCAACTTCCAGAAACACCTCCTCATAAACCCCATGTTCTCAACTCTTGTTGGAGTCCATGTCAAAACAGGTGCTGTGAGACCATGAGACAAACCATAGCTCTCATCCTCCCCCAAGCCATGCTGGCTGTAAGATCAAGGAATCACTGAGAACTCTAGCTCTTTAAGCAACTGCTAAGATTTAAACACCAGAGGCAGTTCTTGAAGACCAGTAAGCTCCTGAGCACTGTTCTTGCTTTAGTAAAGTTGTCAACTTTGTTTCACAACAATGAAGCCCCAAAAAACTTTTTGCAGCAGCAGCATGAATTTTTAGCTTCCCTATTTCAGATCTGGTTTTATTCATCAGACTTTCCACATGGTAATCCTAGAAAAGCAATTCTAATGCAATACTTTCAGCATCAAATTGAGAGGCCTAATTTGTGGCTACAGCTGTGGCCTGTTATCTGTAGTTCATCATTCCAATTCAGCACAACACAAACTCCATAATTCTTCAAACTTCGACATGCCTCTACACCACAACAGCAATTAATTTGCCTCTTCCAGCCTCTGCCATTAAAATAAAACTGCAACATACCACAATCTGAAAATAAAACAAATTCAGTCCCAGCCCTACCCAACCTCTCCATCATTTAAAAAAACCCCCTGCAACTTCAGCATTTAAGAACTGGGACTTCTGTCAGAATTTTTTTTTATTTGTCTGCTTACTTTTAAGGGTTTCATATAAATCTAACACAGTTACTTCACATTAGCACCTAAATTGCAACATCAGCTAAACTTTTTACAGGGACTTGTCAAAAAAAAAAATCTTGCCTCACCAAAACAAAAATAAAACATGCTGAAATGTTTTCATATTGACCTGAAAAACAAAAAGGAAATAAATAAATAAAAAACCCCAAGCAAATCTCTACCCAACAACTATTGCGCTACAAAGAATTTGAGATTAAATGACAGTTTCAAAGACAATTCAGAATAAAAAAATACCATCCTATAAACCTGTGAATGGGGGTTTATTTGATAATGCTCTCATTAGGTAAGCTAGGGTCACTAAAGCCCTTTCCCAATAACACAGTAATTAGTTTTTCATATCAAGAGAAAAGGTTTTCTTCCTTTCATTTGCAAAGAAAACTCAAACAGTAAAGTAATATGTGTCAGACGGAATAACGCTTCCTTGTTATATCATAAACACAAACCTCAGTTCAAAGTAAAGATGATTTTAGACTTTAAATGAGTAAGTTTTTAATCAAAAAGGAAATTCACATTAAAGCCACTGTGATTTTATTTGAACTTTTATTTACTAAGTTTACACAGCTCCATTCTCTCCTTTTGGAAGCAGGTATAGTTCATACTACTTCTCTTATATTCCCTATTGGAGCATAGGGTAAAATCACTTTGATATTCCCCTTAGCAGTAAGACTAGCAGATCAGTCAGGAGTCTAAGAAGAAACACACCACTTCCAAAATAAAACTGCATTTCATAAAGTAATTAAACATCCTCTGTGTGTGGCACAGCTACATCACTCAAGAAGTTCCTTGATTTTAGAGGGACCTCGGAATGCAAGCCGTGCAATAGGGAAGAGCCCAAATATGGCACACATCCCCCCATAATAGACACACTGCATTACAAAGCATTAAGGCATGCCCTCCCAATTAGCTTCATGAGTTTTTCTGAGGCTCAACCAAATAGTAAATGTAGCTGCAGCAACCTTCAAAATTATAATTTTAGGTTTTCCTAAAGGCCCATTTCAAATCAATTGTTATCTTCTCTAACAGGTGTATTCTAAAGGCACTTAACCCTGAAGTTTGCTACCCCCAGTATCTAAACATAAATCAAGAACTACTTTTCTCAGCTGGTATTTGTCCTCTTCACAACTAAGGTGACTATTTATTCTTGCTGCTTCAAAAAAATAAGTATTGTTTCATTAGTTTTACATGGTAATTTTAAATGAACTATTGCAAAATGCACACAGTTGCACCAGCGCAAACTCACATGGGTAAAAAGAAAAAAACATTTATCATTGGAGACTTAAAAAAATAGAAATAAAAACAAACAAACACCAAAAAAAAAATCCCTCACAAAAAAATAAACCCCACCAGCCTTCCAGAAACAAGTCTTAGATCATGGCTTTAATATATAACAAAAGATGAGATTGAGAGACAATAATTTCATTGCACATTATAAAATGTCTTCACATTTTACAGACCATATGTTATTGACTCAGTCCTTCCCATACACAACAGTCTTCTTCCTTCTTTTACTTTTTCATCGTGCTCTTTACTCTGCAGATACCAGCTATTCTTTTCTGTCAAACTGATACAGACCTAAGCAAGTTCAAACCATGTGTTTTCTAACTTGAATTGAGCTTTCAAGTCTGCTGCTTGCACTTCATGACAGAAAACATTTTTTTGCAACTTAAATTGTTTACCTTCTTCAGATACAGCAATTAGACTAATGAGAGGTACTACCTCCACAAACAACCCTTTTTTTTTTTTTTTTTTTAATGCAGTCATTTAGCCTGACAGGCTTGCCAAGCTAGTGAGGAGGGCTTTAAACTAAAACTGCTGGGGGAGGGGAACCTCAATCCATCTCCCATAGCATATTTCTGGAAAAGCTGTCAGCCCACAGCTTGGACAGGTGGACTCTTTGGTGAGTTAAGAACTGTCTGGATGTCCAGGCCCAGAGAGTGGTAGGGAATGGTGTTGCATCCAGGTGGTGGCCAGTGGTGTCCCTCAGGGATCAGTGTTGGGCCCAGTCCTGTTTTTAATACCTTTATTGATGATCTGGATGAGGGGATCGAGTCTACCTTAGCAAATTTGCAGATGACACCAAGTTGGGGGGGGAGGGTCGATCTGCTGGAGGGTAGGAGGGCTCTGCAGAGGGACCTGGACAAGCTGGATAGATGGGCTGAATCCAACAGTAGGAGTTTTAAGAAGACCAGAACCAACAGACCTATCTCTCAACTTGTCCATATCCTTCTGGATGCCATCCCTTTTGTCCAGTGTGTCAACCTCACTGGTGTCATCAGCAAACTTGCTGTATGCACTCAATCTCATGGTCCATGCCACTGACACAGGTGTTAAACAACTCTGGTCCTATTAATGACCCTTGAGGAATACCAGCCATCGCTGCTGTCCACTTGGACGTTGAGCTGTTAACCACAGCTCTCTGACTGCGACTTTGCACACAACTCATTATCCACAAGTTGGTCCATCAATCAAACCCATGTCTCTCCAGTTAGAGACAAGGATAATCGTGCAGGTCAGCGTCAAACGTCTGCACAAGTCCAGGTAGATTTGACATCATTTGCTCTTTCTTTATCCACCAAAGCTGTAAACCCTTTGTAGAAGGTCACGCAATTTGTCAGGCACAAATTGCCGTTAGTGAAGCCATGTTGGCTCTTATCAATCAGCTCCTTACTTTTTCCATGCGCCTTAGCACAGTTTCTAGTATCTGCCCCACAATCTTTCCAGGCACAAAGTTGAAACTTAAGGACTGGTACTTCCCGAGGTCTTCTTTTTTTCCCAAAGGAAAAACACCTTTAAGACCTGTTGGAGCAGGTCCAGAGGAGGGCCACAGAGATGATCAGAGGGATGAAGCGCCTCTCCTATGATGACAGGCTTAGAGAGTTGGGTCTGTTCAGCCTGAAAAAGAGAAGACTCTGGGGAGACCTTACAGCAGCCTTCCAATACCTAAAGGGGGCCTACAAGAAAGATGGGGAAGGCATATAGTGATAAGACAAAGGGTAACGGCTTTAAACTGAAAGAGGGTAGGTCTAGGTTAGACACTAGGAAAAATATCTTTAAGAGTGGTGAGACACTGGAACAGGCATCCCAGAGAAGCTGTGGATACCCCATCCCTAGCAGTGTTCAAGGCCAGCTTTGGTAGGGCCTTGAGCAGCCTGGTCTAGTATAAGGTGTACCAGCCCACGGCACGGGGATTGAAACTAGATGGTCTTTAAGGTCTCTTCCAACCCCAACTATTCTATGATTCATGAGCTCAGGCTTTTAGAATAGCATCAAAAGAGGATAATTGCAATAAAGCCACAGGCTCTGGTTTCATTGATAACTTTTAGTGACCCCAAAATCCTTCACAAGGATGTCTTGAAACTTTCCAGTTTACATATTACTGGCATATACTATTAGTTATGCAAATATATATCATTACCTAGGTACAAAAAAGTGGTGTGATTACTCTATGGCCTTCTGTTCACTGCAGCAAGGGCCAATTTGCACAGCATTCTAGTACTCTTCTCCCCTCCACAAAATTACTCATCCAAGATTGTACACGATCTTGGGGCAGAGGTTCAAAGTAAGACTACAGCTGAGGTGAAGAAGCATCTTGCTTTGTTAGGCTTTCTATATTTTGACAAAACATGAAGGACCTCACACATCCTCAAAAGTTCTGCCACATAGGAGGAAAACAAACTGTCAAACATACGATTTGTTTGTATGCAACTTTGCCACGTGGCAGCCCATGATACATTTCTGTTCTGCTGAACGAGGGGTAGCTTATCTGCATAAATTCTGCTGATAAGACCTTCACACCAAGGTCACGCAGAAAGTCACTGTCAGAGCTTAAAGTAGAAAATGAATGCAAATTTCTTTGCTGTTGGTTTTCATGAGAGAAAGATTTCTCCACTTAACTCCCAAATTCAAGGCTAGTGCTACAGCCAGAAGAGCAGCTTCTTACATACAAAGTAAGGAGTCGGGAGAGGTACAAAAGGAGACCAATGAACTACTGAAATTTGCAAAATTTTTATTTCTTTAAGATATTGCATAGATTCTGAAGATGACTAAGAATTTTATTCATGAAAAATCAACCTCAAATAACTCAAAAGAACATTCAGCGTGGGAGGTTCTTCTGCAAAAATTAAATAGCAATTGTGATGAAATAGTATCTTCTACCAAGTTACCAAAGAATTTACATTTTGCTCACGCTCTTACCTAACTGTGGAACCAGGAACCATACGCAAGGGATAATAGCCAAATTGTTATCTCAAGATGTAGCATTATTTCAAAAACGTGGGTGGGAGAGCAGGAAGCAAAAGCAAGGTTAATTTTAAAAACAATCTTAGGGCAAGATTCTTATTTCAGACCTATCCAACAGAGCTAACCTCCACGTCAGATGCAGATCTGTACAGAGCTAATTTTAGCAATATTAAAAAAATGCTGGCTAAGTACAGAGCATGTTCCATCTACTTATATTCAAACTAGCTATCATTTGACTTACCTATACCCTCAGCTGATGCCTCCTGGCTTAAAACCTGATACTTCAAAAATGCTGCCAGAAGATGACAAGAAAGGCTATTAGCACAAACCAGTATTTGCTAAGTATGCTTTTTGTATTCTTTCCTTCTCCCTCACCTGTGATATATTCACAGGAATGTGATTTTAATATGTAAAGCTATAAGCTTCTTCCTTTTAAGTGCACTTTCTAGAAGTTTTGTGAACATCAGCAGGTAGAGTTCCAGCTCCCCCAATACTATCACTAGGATATGTGTATTTTAAAGATCTTAATTTCCAAAACTGTTGATAACTTTTGGATTCAGTGATCATTGTGGGTCCCTTTCAACTTAGAATATTCCATGATTAAATCTGACTACTTTGCTCCAACCCAAAAGAAAAAGAAGACTCGTCTATGTCCTGGTTTCCCTTTAAACATGTACAAAATCAATTATCCTGTTTAAAAGGTCATTAAAAAGCTTAAAACAATCCATTTGTTCAGTTGAAGAGATCAAACACTGACTAACTCCATCAGTTTAAGACAATGTGCTATTATGTTCAAAGTCACATGTAGCACATATCAAATGAAACGTCAGAGAAGCAAGGCATTTAAATGCATATTTGACATACTTTTTGCATCTCAGTACATTTCACTTCTCAATGGGGCTGTGGGTGGGAGAGGAAAAGGTTGGTTTCTTATGGATTTGAGTGTAAAGGCATTATCTGGCAATTCAAATCATCAGATGTTCCAACTGCCCACTGCTAGATGCTGCCACGTATCAGGAAAAACACATACCAGAGATCAGCATTCTGCATATTCAGAAGGAGCACTTACAATCACTGTTTGTCTCCTCAGATAGCAGCATTCTACAGCCCTCACACTGCAATGCCAATGTGAGTAATTCATCATTACACTTTCGAGCCATTCATTCGTATTTGTGCATAACAATATTTACTATTCTCAAGTACCCCATGTCACTGGACTTCTATCCAGCCTCAATGAAAAAAAAAGCAGTGTGTTTTAAAAGGTCCAAAGCTTCTGCTGCTATTTTGCAAATCCACTTCTACAATGTTAGGTACTGGTCAGCCAGAGCAAAGCTTCTCTCACATTTTGTCTCCACTTCTGCAAAGGATACAAAACCCCATATTTAACATCTGTCGATTAATGCGTGTATACACCCCTCATCTTAGGCTCTACAAAAGACAGACCAGCATTTTTCTCACACAAAGATACTAAGCCAGGTGCATCAAAAGCAGATGTAGATGCCTGAACACTGTGTAAGATTAAAACAACAGTTTGTTTGTGTCTGACACAATTTCACAGAAAAAATAACTATACTAATGGGTAAAGTTCCTGTAAATCATTAATTTTCCCCAACTCAAACCTCCTTTACAGTAATGAACAAGGCCAAACTTCAGATTTCCATCTGGATGCTAACCAATATCACCATAGCCATTACCTAGCATTTCTCATGTGGAGAGCTCTCTGAGGATATCAAAATCATTGCAATTTGCAAATGAGGCATGTGAGAACTAGAAGAAAGGTAGAATCACTAAGTGGAGAAACAGAGTTGGTCAGCCTCAGAATGTTAGTGCACAAGATATAAAAACTATGAATTTACACTGGACTGTAATATTGACTTTTGCTTGTTTGAACATTCCTGCAATTTTCTTACAAGAAAAAAAAGAAAGTAAATGCAGATAAACTTTACTAAAAGCAGGTTAATAAGATTACATTAAACTTCTACAGGCATTTGAGTAAAATTTAAATGCCTTTAATTTGATTTAATGTACTTAACTAAGGAAGTAAAGAAACTAAAACTAAAGCCACTTAAATTCTGCTTAATGTCCTTGTATAGAAGTACTATGTAATTTAATCCACTTTCAAAGCATATCTTAGTCTGGATTAATTCTTCCAAGTGTCCCTGTGTAGACAAACTCTTAGCATATACTAACTGCATAGGCAGCTTTCTAGAAGAAGATAAACTATCTTACACTTAGCATAAAACACTGAGATTACTGAGGAGTTGCTGGTGACCTATAAATTCCCTTATAACACACCAATATCCCACTTACATACACTTAAGTAACAGAATTCAGATATATTGAGTATCATATTCAATGTTTCCTATACACTGGAAATCAAATATTTATTTTTGAGCTTGTAGCAAAAACCAGATTCAAAGTCTCAACCAGATGCCTCAGTTTTACTGTCCCTTAAATCCGAAGGAAAGATTTCACTTTGACATCTGATCTTTTATCTACTACTGTCAAGATTGATAGTTGCCTACAGATGGGATGATATATCTTGTTAGATTTAATTTCATGTAGATCTCTTGACTTCAGACAAATAAAATGCACCTCCCTCACCGACTTTCTGAAGTTGAGTGATGTCAACTTTGCAGAAGGTTTCTGGAGAGCGTAAGAAGTAGGCTGACTCTTCTGTGGGCAAGGCTTTCTCATGTATGTAAAAGTCATATCTACCACCCTTCACCAAGACAACTGAGTTCTCTCTGTATGAGAGGCAGACACCATCTTACAAAGTTATTTGTGAAAGGCAGGAGGACTCTGGCTTGAAGTTCTGAACCTCTGGCAGTGCGCAACTACAGCTGGACATGTACTTCTTCCTAAACTCATCTTCCCACCACTCCACAGCAAAGCCACAGAAACTGTTCTGCAGGCCAGGTCCTGCATGCAAACACCCCACCACCTGAGCCACTCACCACCTTACGGTGAGGTGGGTCTCAAAAGGAGCCAGCACCAGCAGCCACAGCTGAGGTGAGACCAGAAACTCAAGCCAGTAAGTTCTACCAGGCTCCATCGCAGGTCACCCAAATAGGAAAACAGAAAACTGCCTTGCCTCTATCCAAGAGGGAAAAATGGGTCAGTGGTCAAAGGTGGAGGCAAAGGAGGTTCAGGTATTAAAAGTGGTAGGAACTAATGCACAGCAAGCTGGTATTTGAAGTCTTGGTCTTGTGGTGAGAAAACTACATTCCCAATATGGTCAACTAATGAAAGTAAAATACTTATTTTAATAAGTTGTGGAAGCTTGTACAGAAGTCTATAAAGCATGTTTCCACTAAGATTTTAGCTTAAGTTAGTTAAATTAAGAACTCACCCCTTTTCATAGTTAATTCAAGGATACAGATGAAACTAGAAATGCATCTCCTCCCACTCCTATCACAAACCCCCACAGAAAAATATTTAAATAGCAGAGATTTGTAATCTAGAACAGAGAGCAGTATTCTATGAAGTATCATCTAATTTAAATAAGTCTCTCTCATTAACTTAAAGGCATTTCTAAACATTTCATCAATGCTTTCCTATTTATGTGTTATTTCACACTACATCTCCCAAACATTAGTATACACATTTTTACAGACACAAATGTGTAATCATAGATTTATGATATTCACTCAAATAATGTATTTGAAATTGAAAATTTATTCTTAATACCAGTAAAATATTCTGTAGCTATGTAGTTGCTTTTTTTTGCTGCTGCTCCATTAACTGAGTACTCTATACTGTTTGCAAAGTCACAGAATTCCTGAATTAACTGAATACATGCAAATAATCTCTTTCCTTCTAAGTTCTTATGTCGGTCATTATTACAGAACTAAATTCTTAACTACTCTTCATGCATTTATTCTCACAGTGCCTCTCTCAGACAGCAACACTAGACAGCATTATCTGCTAAATCAATAAAGAACTAGTAGGTAATCACTAGTTTTAGAAGCAGACAAAAAGCAGGGAATACAGGAGCAAAACCAGCATTCAAACGGATCCATGATAATTTAACTTTACCTAACTTTGAGAGCAAGAAACAAAACTCAGGATCTTCTCCTGTGGCATGGGCCTGAACCTCAGTTGTTCTTGCGAGAATTACTTTGGGTTGGAAAGGTCAAAAAGATAAAACTTCTCACCAAAAGTGCAAGCAATATAAATGTGACATGAAAAGCATTCATCCTGTGACTATTAAATGTACCTGGGAACAAAATCTGGGGTGAAACAAGGATAAGCATATGCAGCTTAACTGAGTATGTGCAAGATGATAACCCAGAGAAATGGATTCTTTAATTCCATCATATGCCTGGAATAACTAAAATTGTGGTGAAACACAGATGGGTAACTCACAGAGCTCATGGGGTGTATACATGTAGCAGATGCAACTAGGACTGTTCACTGCACAAAATACAAAATATTTGCAAATACTTGTGTCACATCAAGAGGTACAAGATGAATTACATTGCCATTAAAACAACAAACTTTCCTGATGTGGTTTCTTTAAGATTAAACTTTGGAAAATATTATTAATGTTAACTCCCTGACCAAAAGAAATGGCATTTGAAACAGACTCCTCCAGAATTAAAACAATGTATGGGATGAGGAAATACAGAAAGTTCACATGGAACGAAATAGCCATTAGCACAGGTGGCCTGACAAGGCATAGATGCCTCTTAAAGCCTTTGGCTGGATCTTCACCTAAAAATAGTTCTAAGCTCAAGTCACATCGTGATTTCACATTTAATCTGTGAGATAAGGCCATCACCTTCCAAGGCTACACCAGTAGAAGAAAACTCCTTTGTGGAGGACAGATGGGGTCAGGCCTCCACAGGCCAACCAAGATGCGACCATGATATACACCTGCCACACAGATTGGGTGTAGCCGTAGTGCCCCAGTGAGTTCCCAGTTCAGTGAGGATTGATGTTCCTCCCCACAGTCTTCTTACAATAATTTTGCCAACATGTGCTCCAGCAG
Organism: Falcunculus frontatus; assembly: GCA_013398115.1. Lineage (NCBI taxonomy): Eukaryota > Metazoa > Chordata > Aves > Passeriformes > Falcunculus > Falcunculus frontatus. The sequence goes on from VZRV01009905.1 coordinate 3,263,143, forward strand.
AAGAAAAAAGTTGCTAGCAACAGCAAATTATTTAGAAAGCAGCAGAAATGCTTAGTAATGCCTAGATTCAGATCTACATAGAAGATAAGGGTAGGGAAATCAATCAATTCCCCAACAATAACTATCCTGAAGGGTCAAAGTTTATCTACCCTGACCCAACTGGCTTCACAGTTATAATGAGCTATGTAATATAAGGTGCTATCCAGGCACCATTGTAATGATAACATATCTTGAACCTCAGTGGCATAATCAATTGAAAAAAAAAAACCCAAGAAAAAAAACCCAAAAAACCACCAAACAAAACAAAAAAAAGCAAAAACCAACAAACAAAAAAACCCAACAAAAATACCTTACCCAAAACTAGCATGACCAAAAAACCGCCATAGAACTATAAGAAAATCTACCCGTAAGATACCTAATTCAAAGTATTGTTTTCCAATGCTAGACTGCACTGTGTAATTGCTGCTTTGCAAGGTGGATAAAACATAGGGACAGGCAATACAAAAGACAAGTCTATGAGATTTGTGTAAAAACAGGCTATTATGTGGATATAAATTATTTGATTTGGTATTTATTAAGTACCTGTAAAGTGCTCAGTGCTATTCAAATTACAAAGAAAATTGTCTTTTGCTTTAAGAAACTGACAATCTAAATGACAAAAGGGAATAGACAAGATGCAGCAAGAAGCCAGTGATGAATGAAGAATATTTTGATTGTGTTTTAGATTTGATCGCTTTCTGTCAGCACCTCTGAGGTAGAGTTCTTGCTACAGATTTGCTGACAACTAGGCAAGTGTGGTGGAACAGAATTTGGTAAGGTGTTTCAGACATAGAAGTAGCACAGAGAAAGCCGAAGTCAAGAGGAAACAAAACCCAAAAAGCTTGGAATCGCTATTAGTACGGTGAGGAGAAGCATGAAGGATGCCTTAAGTAATCTGAAAAAAGTGTAAGATGAGGATACAAAACTGAAGGAACTCGATACTTAGAATATAAATCTAAGACAGAACTGCTGTAAGAAATCACAGCTGAAGCTGATGTAATGGTAGAAAGATAGACCAGAATAACCCTGCTTTACAAAACTTTTAGAAGAACCAAGATGGCTATTCAGGAGACTCATCTGATGATGAAGGAATCCAGTATCAGCTGTTTAGTGTGATACAAAGAGTTATGCAACTAGGGAAAAAAAATCATTTTTTATGGCAAACCTCTCAGCCTTGGGAGTACGTTCATTACTAGAAGTCCAACATGTCACATTTCTTTATAAAGTTTGTGAGAGAACAAGCCAAGACTTCCTTTGGCAGTGTAAAAACAGTGCTGTCACAGATGGACTTCACACAAATGGGGTTTTGTTTTATTAATAAACGTAATTTCCCCCCTACTCTGAAATCCTCAACCTATACCAACTTCTCCCTTTCTCATCACTTACAAACATAAGAGAGAATAGACATTGTTTGTTTGTTTTCTTTACTTGATAGGAGACTAGCTTTTCTCCAGTTTGGTGGTACTCCAAGTGAAAAGGACAGCAGATACACTCTTGGCAGCTGTAGAGGGTGGATTTTTTGTTTGTTTTTCCATAAAACACTTTACTGTGCCAGCTTTCTGAGTAACCTCAGAAATAATATGCTTTTTCTGACAGATGACAGCAGAGTAGAGTTAATAAACAAATTAGACCCATATGAAAGTGTGATTCATACAGAATGTCAGGACTCCAAAGAATAAGGTGGTACATGACTACCAAAGAGGCCATCACTACACAGATTCACAGAGTACTGAGTTGGAAGGGACCCACAAGGACCATCAAGTCCAACTCTTAATTATGCATAAGCCTTCAAATGAAAATTGCTTCTCAGACTTTCACAAAGCTTTTTCCAGCTCTTCAGCACTTAAGAGTTGCTGTGTAAAACTCTTCTAGCCACAGAAGATACCCTCTTACAATGAAGCATAAAGTTCTGGCATAAAGCTAAGCTGAACAGAACCATCCCCTCACACACAGACAAAGAGGTACCGCATGGTCCCACTGAAACCATATGAAAAACAAAGAGACTTTGAAAAGTTTCAGAAAAGTTCCGTTTTCATGTTTTTCTTTTTGCATTAAGGAAAAAAAAGAAAGAAAGATGCAAGCAAGCACAAAATCTATTATGGTAACAACACTGTTACTGTAGGATGTACAAACCACTGTTTCCTCCTAAGTCTGGCTACGGTACAGAAGGTTGTTAACACGCGCTCCTGTGGTACAGTTTGCACTAAAGACAGAAGGATTTGATAGCTAGCCTGGTCCAAACACCAGTACAGCAAGGGGTTTAAGGCAGGCAGCAGAAGTGCTCTCAGTCAGTGCATGTAACAGATCACGCTGCTAAAGGATTTTCATCCCGAGACCTCGCACTCGCGCACTCAAAGGAAGGAGCTGCTGCTGGCACCCCCAACAAGAACAAACATAAACAACAAACGGATGTCACATCCAGAACAAGCGGATTTCAAGACACCACGCGCTACACAGAGAAAAGTTTATGAACAAAACCCCTTGTTGCTTCCCCCTTCTCTCTCCAGTGTCGGCAGCTTCAGGTCCAGCTCTAGAGGATGAAGGGGATTACTGCAGAAAGCCGAAGAGATTGGCAGTGTGACAGGGCTAGGAATAGGAAGTCTAACAGACACGGGAGACCTGCCTCGGTAACTGACTCAGCTTCTGACCCACTTACAGAACTTGGCCAGACTGCTTTTTAGTGCCACTGCTCCTCTCCCAGCCTCTGTATGATCTTATTCTGTATGATCTTGTCCAGTTAGGCCAATATCTTCAAGGCAGTGACTGCCTCTTGCTAATTTTGGTGAAAACCAGCCTATAGACTTGAATAATACCTGAGTAAAGAAAAAAAAATGAAAAGGGGAGCTGATTTTACTAGAATCTGCCGTATCAAGAATAAAATCATCTTTTCACTTAAATAATGAAGAATACCCACACAGTTAAACCTGTTAATATTATTTTAAAATATGTACAGCTGGAAGAGTGGCATGTTGCTCTCATTCACAAGTTTGCTACATCTTTACTGACGCCTATGATCTCCCCTATGGGTCTATTTACAGAGGCATTTCTCCCAGGGGCCAAGTGATCCATTCATGTCCTTTCTTCCCCCTTCTCTCCTGCTTTATCTCCTCCCTCAAGCAGAGCCCTTCAGTCACATTAGGCAAACCATTTGTGATGTGACACGGGGAACTGATCCAAGCCTCCAGCGAGCAAAAAAATAAGCTGAATAAAATGAAAAAATTTATTTTTAACCTGGATGGGTTCCCAGACTGAGCTTATTCCCCACCACAACAGGTGTATCAACACACCTGGGGAAGAAACTGAGCAAACCAAGCTTCAACTCTTGCTGACATAACTACTGCTGACAAAGTCAAATGTATACATTAGTAGGATAAGAACATTTTAAAAATATTAATATTGGAGTGGGGGTTCTCACACTGGGGAAATCTTTAAACATCATAAAATGGACTTAATACATATTCCTTATGTTGTTCACAGTTTCCTTTGCCAGTTTGGCTAATTATATGATATTTAAGTTTAAACATATGTTGCCTCCCTTGCAGTGAATCCTCTCCTCCTACATGATACAGCAGTGAAGTCATCTTGCTGACTTCAAGTCGAATCCTGCACCCTCCTCAAGTAGGTGGGCATTTTTAGCTTATCTGGAAAGCAGTCCATCCCTGGGAGCACAGCGATTCTCGTTGCACTAAGCTACCAAGAGCTTGATCACGACAAATATCCTGAAACACATCTTCCAGATGCTCTGTGTATAAGAACCAGCATAACTCCCACCATCCTGAACATATGGTTCTTAAAACATGTAAGAGATGCTCAGGATGTATCTGCACTAGTGGGAAAGGTGAACCGGCAGACCAGAGGCTTTTAATCTTCTTCCTTCCATACCATCACTAACTGACTTTAAGACTCTGGGGTTCTTTTCTAAAAACCAAGACACATAAGAAATAAGGAGATTCCAAATGTAAGGAAGTGGCAAAAGACTAAGCAAAAAAATGTATTTAGAAGGGCAAAATAAATCTTGCAGCCGTTTGCTAACTTCATGTGCTGCAGACAGGAAAATCTCTTCCAGTTAGTGCATTCCACATTACAACAGCCTTTAGTAAGCAGTGCAGCAGAGTACACCACAATAGCTGTGTTTCATTAGCTTAGCACAGCAGAGTATAGGATTTAAAGGGAATAGACAGCGGCTGAAAATAATTGCATTAAATTAACATTAACCCACAAACCCAGAAGAGGCACATAATATTCAGGACTGCTACAGAAGCGGTAACCTAGAATTAATGTCTGTAAAAGACAAACAATCCTGCTCTAACTGGGATTCAAAATCCTAAAGGAAGAAAGTTCACCTCAAATAGTGTTCCCTGAGGTGGGGGGAAGGAAAGAAAGGAAAGCACGGCCTAGTTAAAAATATCAGTAGGTAGGAACACAAACTGTAAAATGATGTGGTTCCCAAAGGACTGACATTTTTTATGGTTAATACACACATTCCCACACATTCCTTCTCAGAAAGGACTTTGAAAATAAAACTAATTTTAAGATCCGTAAATTTGATACACGTGTGAGAATTTAAACACTTAGGGCAGAAAAGACCAAAACCTCAGAGATTAGAGCAAGAAAGGCAACGGGGACTGGAGTGGACTAAAACACAGCCAGCAGTGACAGCTGTAATTCAATTGGTGAATGTACATTATGACAGTCCACAAGTCTTGATACTACAAGGGCTTAGAGTAGAACAGTATCACCAAAAAAAAGGTCCTTAATTAATCTAAACTGTTAGAATGGGGAAACACATAACAAACTCAAGGCAGCATGCTGTGCTCAGACTGAAGAGGAAATTTATGCTAAACATGGGGAGGGGAAGTAATTATTTACAAAATTTGAAAGATACTGACTTACAGCGCCTACTCATTTCATCTGTGAGCAGGTACCAGAAATAAGTCATGGCACTATTGGCCAGAAGGAAAAACAAGACTCCCAAGTTCTTTCTCCCAGCACCAGCCAGAAAAATCAGCCTGGTCAGGCCCTTGGCTAGCTGCAGGTCAAAAGGAAGAACTAAGTCACCAACTGAAGCCCAAGGAAAGTTACAGTAGAAGCTGCTATCAGACCAGCTCCAAGACCTCACCCGGTGCCCTGACAACTACTGACCATCTGAATTTACACGGCTTCTCCAACTGGAGATAAATTCTACCTAATGAGCAAGGCAGCATTTGGAAACAATTAATGTCCTATTTTCCTTAACTGTCATGTTCTTCACTTCTGCATCCCTGCAGAATTTAAAATGTTTATAAAAAGACAAAAACCAACCTGAGGACTTCGTATTTACAGTAAAACTTAGCAACATGGGTTCATGCTTTAGAATGTTTTAAATCTCCAAATAACTGCCTATCAAATACATAAAATTAATTTGTAATCCATCTTTACTGGGCAGTGAAAATTTCTTTTTAGCTGAGCTCTTCATTACAGCAGGATTTTATAACTGTTCATCTGTATTTGTCTACCATCTGCACAGCACTCTCCCATATGGACACACAGTACTTTTTTTTTGGTTTTGTTAGGTTTCCTTCATTAGTGGTACTCTTCCATGACCAGGACTGCCTAAAAGTGTCTAAAATATAATGCTTCATTGGAATTTTGAAGTTTTTAATGTTTAAACTGAGTGCTTACCAGTATTTTTATTTAAACACTTTGATTAAATTGCTAGAGCAGCCTGAATCTCAGTTATCTAGAGGATTCTACAATTACTCTGAAACTGAGGCTTTGTGTACAGTAAAGTCAAGCCCTTTAAGTTTCAGAGTAGAAGTCAGGTAAGTTAAGATGACAATCTGATTTTAGTACAAGTTTTGGCTTTCAGGACTTTCATTTCATTTTTCTTTTAAAAAGTGAAAGATTGATTTTCTCATGTTTGTCTAACCAAAGAGAGCAAAAAGCTCCCATGTGAGCAGCTGTGTTAAGGCAAACCCATCTGAATTCCTAGTGCCGGCCTCTAGCTGTTCACACCAGAACCTTTCCCTTAGAGTTTCTGCTCTGTCCAGTTTTTTACTTTCAAAAACCTGCCTGAACTTTGCATCTTTGGGACCTCTATTGCTCTACTGACTTGGTTTGAACCAGCTGACAATTTAAAAGTAGAGTAGAGGAGGAGGAAAGAGACAGATCCCACACATAGAAGCAACAGAACCTGTTGCTGTTTCAGAAGGTGGCAGGAATGACCCAACTCTTCCGAGCAGTAGATCTGCTTGCTCTCCATACCTAATACAACATCTTGTAGCAGAAATCCATCCGAAAGTTTTGGTTTAGCATGCTGGAAACACCAGTTACACCGAAGGTTCTCTTTTATATGTGATTTCAGCTAATACTCCCATTTCATTGCACAAGATCTCCTTTCAACCCCAGCAAAACACAGTGTTTTTAATCAACCTTATCATCACTGAACTTTTCAAATAAATAACTGAAGATAGAAAACTCTATAGCTGTTGCTGTTCACTCTTACACTTCCATCAGTTATTTGCATAGTCATTCCCACTCTGATTTAATCATTCCTTTCATGATTGTCTAAGTCTACATAGAAAATGAGAACAGTAAATCAAGCTAAGCACTTGGCAGGCATGTACTGGTGAGATCACAGCAAGATCCTGGAATAGCACAGGCACTCTCATATGGAAAAGGCTTGTGGAGTTCCCATGCAGTTCAAGTAACCATCATCTGACTCAGTGAGCAATACTGAGACGGACACAGCCCTCCGTGGAAACCGGCTGTCAGCTGGGTGAACACCCAGAGAGGTGGCAGAACTGGCATCCAAAGCTTCACAACTTATGTGTCACATTACATGATCTAGCCATATTATTGCATTAATAAAACCAGCACAAGACCAGAGCTTTTTAGTCTAATCACATGATGAAGGCTCAGAGGTAAAAAGTCAGAAGCAAGAATACAAAGTCCCCATTAAAAGGTAAGCTTGAATACACAGAGAAGGTTTAATTTCTGATTTTCAGTTCTCTGGCTAAATAAAATAAGAGGTTTCACAAGACAGAAAAATAAGGTATTGTTTAGAAAAGGTGTACTTGGCCCAAGGAGAATCACAAAAGAATTACTTAAAATGTGTTTGTGATTCATCATGGTTCAGTAACTTCTCATGAATGCTAATGTGTTTTGGAGAGATAGAAAGGCTTGTGCAGGTGTGACAGAAACAATTAGTCAGTTATTAGTAAGTGCTGGCTTCACTGGCAGCCACGCTGCTGGAGCTCCACATTACCTGAAGGGCCTGCCAGTAACTCCACATGCTGCTGATATTTAGAACTGCCAAACAGTCAGGACAACAAGTTATATCTGCAAACACTTATTTCTCTCCCCTCATTTTGCCTGCCTCGATGATAAAATTTGCAATTAAAGTAAAATGCTACATGCTGAAGACGGTGTGGCTCCTCTTCAGGAGTAAGTGTAAGGAAAGAATCTAAGTTTATCCACAAGCTCATAAACTAATCTACACGGTAACTCACTGCAGTTCCTCTCCAAGACCTTCTAAAAAGGTGCTTATTTCAGAAGAAGTATACCTGCATGGATCTACCTGTATGGAGCAGAACAGACAGCTTTGTTTAAATTTAAACTTCATCTTGCTTTAGTGCAACTACTCCCTCCACCAGTAGCTTTATAGAGAGCAATAAAACTTTATTTTCTTTTAACACTCTGGAGATCCACTCATTTCCACGGGCCTTGCAACAACATTTAGAGAAAATTTTCAAATGTGTTGCCTATTACCCTGATATCTGGCATCCTTTCCTAAAGCAGAAGTCAGAACAGCATGGAGGACTGCTTAATTTCATTTCATTTCAGCTTTTAAGAAAATATGCTATGAACCCTTAATTACAAATGATGTTCAATGCTTAAAAGGCGACCCTCCAACAGACACTTAGGAAACAAAGCCCAACATTTTCTAAGAGCAACAGTATAATCCAAGCAATCAGGCTCCGACAGCAAGCCGGAGATGTGTTTACAGCAGCAAAGAGCAGCCTGGCTTTGACTCTGTGCCTCACTGCACACCTGAGACACTCAACTGCTGCAGCATAATGTTCATCCTCACTACGAGACAGACATCACAATTTTTGTAGCATAGTGAATTTCTGAAATGAATAGCGAATAATCCACTAGTGGCCGAATTTATTAGCTATACAAAATTCTCAGGGTCAAAGGCCAGTGAAATGAGATGAAAACCATTGAGCCAGCAGACTTCAGATTCTTTTGATAAAGAACACAGCCATATGCCTGTGTCCTTTATCCAACCACAGTTCCAATTAAATTTGCAGGAACTCAGTTTTCCTCTAGTTTAGTGGCTAATTTCTTAACATTCACTACCACTAAAATAATAAGCATAGACCTTACTGTGCTGTTATACGCCAGGTTTGCACACATGAATGTGTTTGCATGGATATAAAAGCCAAATATTTTGACTAAAAGAATGCTTCCTGAATGCAGACTACAATCTCTTGTTGCCTAAATAGCAAAAATCTTCATAGGAAGACTTTCCAATCTGTTCAGAAAGTAGCTACGGTCAGAAGCATAGCTGCAGCTGCACAAGATGGGTGCTTCCCTCTCAGCTGATCTGACCTGTGCATTTATTTTCTCTATCCTTATTCATACCTGTACTGCAAAAAAGAATATGACCCATATCTGTCTTGGTTTGTGCTGAATTAACAGGAGCAAAAGTTAAGTTCATATTTAATTGTAATTTAATAAGAATCTTTCCTGTCTTCACGCCCACCCACCCACCTTAAAAGACCCAGAATAATCTAGGATTGGCCTTAAAATCTCAAGAGCTTCCTTACTCCCACTGCAGCCTTATGGTAGACAACCAGTAATGCTGTCTGCTGAGGACTCAAACAGGCTCTGCAACAGCAGACAGAAAGGATGGAGAGGGAAGAAATAAAAAGAAAATAAATGAGAAAGCCCAGTGACCATTCTGAAGCAGCAGCCAGTTTTTATGCCTCGTGACCTGCAGGACAATCCAAAGTGCCACTCGGGCTTCCCCATTCTCCCCAGAGGATGCAAAGGCTGTTTGCAAATATGTTACAGTCCTGTCCTGCCTCCAGCTAGTGACCTTGCATCCAGTTGGGCAATATATTGTATAAAAATGAGCATGTGTTAGAGCTGTGAGATGTGACTGAGGGATATTTACCTAATGAATGTGCCATTGTGCTCCTCTCTTCTACTTCTCAGTCAGTTGTAAGTTATAAAACGGCTCCAAATATTCAACCTCAGTTTCCAGACACGTGACAGACTAAGCTTGTGTGACTTTGTGTGGGGGAAACCCCCGAAATTATATATCACATAGGTTTAAATTGCTAAACTAAAACACTAGGTAGGTATCACCAATTCCTTCTTTCAGGTTTATCTTGAAAAAAAGACAGGACCTAAATAAACTTGACAATACCTTCCTCTCCCCTTTTGGGGCCTGCTAATGTTTTCCCCTTCCACTTGTTTTATTTATCTTTTCTCTGCCTTCATTCAACCTTATTCTGCCATCGTAAAAAGCTTCAAGGAACCTGGATGTTTTTTCTGCCATTTCTTTGCAATGCCAAGTTCTGCCTTTCACTGCCAGTCTTGGTATCCTCTCCCCCCTCCAGTAGCCCTTCCGAAACTATGCTCCATTCTTTCAAGAGCTGCATTTTCTGTTGATAGTGCCAGAGGCCAGGAAGGCTCCTGGCATTACGGTTCCAACAAAGAGTCTGAAACTGAACAATCTCTTTTTTTTTTTTTTTTGGTAAGAGGAGATAAGGAAGTCCAAGACATAGTTTTTAAAATGAGAATAATAAAAAAAATGCCTCTGGCATTGGCAGCTTTTAAATATAAACACATAAAATTTCCCTTCCAAAGGGGCAGGTAACGTACAATGGTTTTCACCAGCAATGAATACCTGCTCCTGCTACCTACAGAAAAATGCTCTGCAGAATAGAAGTAAAATACATTACATTGGGGAATCATATACCCACAGATGTAAACAACATTCTAGTATTTTTAGTCCATTTCTGCAGAAGCAAAAGGTGAAGCCAAATGCTACAAATTTCTGCTGGTTCTTCCTAATACAGTCTTGCTCTTCTTCTAATAATTGTGCAAGGCAAGCCATTGACAACTGCAGAAAGACCCTATTTTTGGTCAGAAATACTTTAAAATAACTACTGTAGAAAGACACATTATTTTATGTCAATGTCTCAGCAACCAATCTTTTTGTCTACAAGGGTAACAACAGGGAAACTACTCCTCCTAAGACACAGTTGCTCTACTAACACAAAATGAGAGAAGCTCCTTCTCCTCCTAAATACTTACTCTGCTTTAGTAGCATACCAGTGGGAAAGAAGCAGATAACTTCTTCCCTTGAGGTATCCAGATTGTTCTGCAAATAGCAAAAGCCTTTGCAATTATCACATGTATCACACTCAGCTTTCACTGATTTCCTGAGTTCCTCAATGGGACCAGAAGTAGCTGAAGACCAGTTTTAGACCTCAGAAAGGAAAAAAGTAACTCTGCATATTTTAAGTCTGCATCAGATTCTTACACAATTCAAGGAAGGTGCCTTCCTTTCTTCGACCTCATTTTTTTCATTCAAGACTTTAAATGCTGAACTATGACTACGTGGACTAATTCTCTGCGCAAAGATGTTACACACAGCTCTCAACTGAAGAAGCAACACTTACAGCACTTTGTAACTCAGATAATTCTCTTTCTTCTTCTTCTAAAGGCCATACTCCAGATGCTTAGCACCTCTGTACTGAATAATTTTATTTTAGCAAGAGAAACTGAGAAACTGAGTTATGCTAGCTGTTCAGAATTATTTGGTTAACATTTTTATTGGAAGTATTATGGCAAGTTATTACCAGCTTTCATTGTACGAGACCAAGATAACCCCTGCACAGCCTTCTCCATTAAGATAGCAAAAAGTTACAGATTAAGGTTTTCTTTTGAAATAAACAAAACAAACAAACAAACAAACCCCAAACCAAACACACACATAAAAACCCCAAACCTTAATTTTTTTTTTTTTCCAGTTCCAAGTGTAGATATCCCAACAGGAAATCAGTATGAATACAAAACAGAAAATTATGGAGAATGTCAAGGGTTAGTATTTTTCAACTAAATCATACTGCTACTTCATGATCTTTCATCTGTGGACAACCTTTAGTAACATGCAGCAGGTACTGCTCATGAGACAGAACCACTGCCTACAGAATTATTACCGAATGAATCCACTCTAATTCAGAGAGGAAAGACAGAGATGGTCCTCCACTCATGAAATCTAGTTATTTCCAGAGAGTCTTTATGCACACTCCTTTAAGAGCTCATGTCAGTTGTCCAGTAATATTTTAAAACCACCTATGTTCATTTCCATTGACAAAGTGCCATCTAAAATGTGCCTTTTTCTTTGACTTCATGTTCACTAGGCTTTGTGCCACCGTCAGATTAAAAAATGAAAACAGTAGCAGATATCTCAAGAAGAATTTAACACTTTTGAAAAACTTTTTGCCTTTAGTATCCTAAGAGTTTTAGAATTTCTACCTACAGCTGTGTAGGTTTATTCAATACAAATACTGGACAGCCAAACCTAAATGGAGCTGCCCTGAGCTTTTCCCAGCTTCTGGTGGGAATTCCACTATATTATTCAACAGATAGAGCAGTTCAGTTCTGCCTGTATCTGAAAAAAATTGATTGCAGATCTTTTCTGCCCTGTTTGGCTAAATCATCTCACCAAAGCACTACAACTACAGCAGGAACCTCATATTACAATCTGGAGCATTCTGTCCATGCTGTCCCTAGGGAAGGCAATTCCCAGCTTTTATTCAGAAAATAGCTTGCAAATTGTGTCTACATTCAGCCTACTGTCTACCCTTGCTGTAGGTAGGTACTGTCTACCTTAATTTTTAAATTAACTTTGAGAAGATGCTCAAAACAGCCTCCAAGTTTTCTAACCACTTCAGGTTATCTTTATCAATACAGAACACAATCTTGCCTTGCTCCCACTTGTAACTTCTCCATAGAGTGGGAAAAGATCAAGTGACCACTCTGACCATACCAGACTCACCTTTCTCTTTCAGTAAATACAGTAAATTAAGAGAACTTGCTGCAGCTCTCACAAGCTAACAGTATTACGACTAATTAACTCCTTTTTTCCCAGTGGTACTACTTTTGACAAAACAATAGGTCCTGGGGCTTGGACTAGATGATCTTTAAAGGTCTCTTCCAACCCAAGCCGTTCTGTGATCCAGATTAATTTTCAACCCAGATATTTTTCTCCCAAGTCTTCTCTAAGTCATGCCTCTTGTCTCATGTAGTGAGGCATATGAAATGACAACACACACGGACCACCATACTGAAAACTCACAACTCTCTTTCCGCTTGGCTACTACTGATACCGCGGTTAATTACCTATGTAGCTGTAATTATACATCCCTAACTAACATTTGTCTATCTCAACACAGAGGAGGCTGCTGGAAACAGACTGTGATGAAGAAGCTAGAAGATGTAGAAAACATTTTAGGAGCCCTGTCAACTGGTGTTATGCACTTGTTACCAGAATCTGCACTGTGTGACACACATGAATTCTCCTCTCCTTCCTTCCTGTTGGAACACTGCTAGCAATGAAACACTGGACAGCAGCCATCCTGAAGATGCACTCACTAAGGGCACCAGTCTTTACCTAATGCAAAAACCAAAACTACATTCTTCCAGTGTCAAACCAGTGATTTACAACATCTCTTCCATCGCATTAAAAACTACATAGTAGCACAATGTCATTCCATTGAAATTACATATCTCATAAACAACCTGTAGCAGAAAACACTGGACCTGCCCAGGTACTGTCTGAATTCAAAAGCAAGACATCAGCAGTACGAAAACTGCTCTGACTCAGACTTACCATTTCCAAATTAAATTAAAACTACTGGTTCTCCTAAATTACTCCAAATTGCTTGCCTTTGAGGCTACCTCTCTGTTCAATCCACATCCACAGCTGGGGCTTCTTTGTTACAGAAGAGACAGCTACTGACAGGACATTCTCTAAAGGGGGCCCTCAACTCTGAATTTCAATAGATCAAGAGAAAATAGCCTCAAGACAGGAAAGCAAGGCTTATCCCCTTAGTCGAGCTTATGAAGACCAGTGAACACAGCAAGAACAATTAGTTGGAAACAAAAGACCTATGGATTGACTTAAGTTTGATTTTCTAGTCTATTTTGGTGGTTCTCTATGCACTGATTTAGGGGAGGGAAGTCCAACTGCTTTTTCCCTTATGCCATCATTCCTTTAATTAGAAAACATAGCCTATAGGCCAGTACAGTTGTTTTCTTCAACCTTCATATATTAATTATACAGAATTAATTCAAAGGTAAAGCCTTTCCATCTCTAGAGTGAAATTAATAATTTTACAAACTTCAAGCAATTTGGAGCATATAGAAAAAAAATCTTTAAACCTACTGGTTTAATTTCAATCCACACACCACTGAATTGTGGATGTTTTGATCCCTCTGGCCTATGAGCCAGGACACCAATTTAAAATCCCAGTGTAAATAGCTGAAGACCATTTTATTTATGTATTTGTTTCAAAATAGAACTCGAATTCTAACTCGGATTTAAAATTATGCAGATTATTTTATTCCTCTTCTCCCTCAGCAGACATTTCTCCTTCATCATAATGTGTCTTCTGAGTCATTTACTGCTGCAGGGGATGAAGTCTTTGAAACCTCTACCTTCCAGAAAACCATCCCAACACAGCATGACATGACCAACTCTTGTTACCCAAACACACACACAGACACTCTTCCAACAAGCTAAATTCCTAAGGTAGCTGAAGGAAAAAATGGGCTATTTTTAGCAGGTCAAGAAATAAAAGCCCAGACCATTGGATATTTTAAAAGTTTATGAAAGATGCTATACATGGTTACATCTCAAGGCTAATCCAAGAAATACAGACTGAAATCACCATTTCATACAGAGGGCAGAACAGATGCCCAAGTTTCCACAGTTTGTCCAAATATGTCAGAGAAAAAAACCAGGACAGAGAAAAGCTCAGAGCAACACAGGGCAGCGAGATGATTTTCCTCTTTCAAAATTGCTTTCCACATGTGTACTTTTACAAAAGTTTCAATTTTAGCTCCAAAATATGAAAACCAGTCTTTTCAAAAAAAACCACATAAACTGACCTACTTCTAACATTAGTTACAATTTAAAAAAAAAACCCCAAACAACATGGTATTTTTGTTCAAGGTCTGAATGATTTGTTTTATGCCCTTTCCCTCATTTTCTGGAACTGACATTAGCTGTCAAATCTTTATTTGCCATAAATATGGTTAAAATTGTATTAAGTGGTCCAAAATGAAAAAGAACTCACATTTTCATTCAGTTTTTTAGACATTTTTGGTTGACTGGCTCCTTTCGCCCCGGCTTTCTCCCTTTTCCTGAGTAGTTAACAACCACCACACCAAATGTTGTGTCTTTTGGTCTCCAATTGAAGTTCTGATTTGTTAAAATTTTCTGCTTTTTCTTTTTTTCCAGAAAAAGAAGATTAACCACAACGAGAGAAGTTATGCATATCTATAGAAGAGATTTTAGACCTACATAAAATAGAGCTCAGAATCAGACCCCACATCTAGGCCTGAATTTTGCAGATTTGGTGAGCTGAAGAGATTTCAGCGCATGTGTGAATGCGGACAGTGGGAGGTGGGGTGAAAAGGTTGATAGGAGGAATGTACTTGAACCACAGGGGGTAGAGTTTCAACAGATGAGTCCGCTGGTGCTTGAAGGGAGGAGAAAAAAAAAGAAAACTTGGGAGGGGAGAAAAAAAAAAGACAAACCAATATTCCAACATTTTAACAGCCTAGCAACCAAAGGGTATACCAGATATCTTTTCCAGAATGCAAGGACAAATACTTACGTTTAGGAATTTTTTTTTTCAGCTGGTTTGGCTCAGTGTTACTGAAAAGGTTTGTCCAAAAGTCCATGTGCAGAGCCAACATTTATTAGGTTTCAATTTCCAGCTGAAGCCACAACTGTTGCTATGAAAACTAACGTGGCAATTGTACCAGAAAGCAAAGCAATGGAAAAGACTGCACTGGTATGTAACAAGTACATTCATTGGCACCAAGAGTAAAAATTGTATTATAGCAACCTGTGTCATAGACATCTTTCTCTTCTTATTATTAGAGAAAAAAATGTGCAAATTAAATTTATTGTTTGGCCAGAGGGTATTTTATGAATAGTTATAAATTCCTCATCACCCAACCCCAATAGATTACTGCCTGTCTTAAAATATGAAGCAGCAATTTAAAGAGTCACCCCTGCTACGGTCACATAAACAAGATTCAACAAAGAATAGTGCAAATTGCCAGTCTAGCCAGACAGAAAGCCTGAACTGCCCACATGAGGTATCTTTGCCAAAACCCACGTATCCCTCAAACTTCTGCTGGACTATATGATAAATGTATGTCAGCCAAAGAGAATGAAAAATAGGCAAGCAATAGCTTCACTTCAGCTACAAATTCAAGCAGCAGAATGCATGCACGTACTGCAAACATATGAATAGTTAGCTAAAACAGCTCTGCATCTATGGAAGAAAGTGTTAAGACAACCTCATTTTGTAGGAGTTTGTTGAAACGTTGGTTTTGCTAAACTCTTTCCATCACTCCAAAACATAGGAAAATTTGTTTTAACTACATTTAAAAAATAAAAATAAAAATCATTCTATTTCCCCAACATTTATGCATCTCCTATTACTGCATAAAAGATCAAGTCACCATCAGAAGAGACAGAGATGGGTTTCAAGTCTGCAAACAAATGCGCAAAGTACTTACAGTGTGTGCACTGTCACAGGAAAGGATAACTACGTGTTGAATTTTGTGGAAGTTTCCAACAGACTACATCAGGAGACCTGACTCTTCCCACTTTTACTATGTGGCTGACAATGAGCTAGAAGTAAACCACCTCTGAATAGCACCGATCATCTAGTCTCAGAAAACACATAAAAACCTCAGCTGAACAGGGAAGGTTGAAGTGCTGACAGCCTTATTTGAGCCTGTTGTCAAACCCTGCATATCCCTCCTCTTGTTTAACTTCAAAATGTTGGATGTATTTGATATGGGTTGTCAACTTCATACATTTTCACTAAGGAAAATAAGGTCCACACGGAGCATTTTGTCCAGGTTTGTGAACACTCTCTGATTTGCAAAAAAGCTCTGGCAGATTAGATAATCTTCAAGCAAGCTTTCTCTGCTGTATTAAAAAATGGGTGTTTAATGCCATCGCATCTCCAGAATCTGAAGTTCTCTTAGAAGCAGTGACCCATCCTCCCTTTCAGTTGAAGCATGATCAACAAGAAAAAGAGACAGGTTTTTTTATGTGCATCCATAAATTGGGACTGTAGAATAAACCCTTTGAGCTAGAGATTTTAAGAACATAGGAGATGATACACACTTCAGGCCACAGCTTTTCTTGGAAATCTTAAATAGAATTATTTATGTGAATAATGACCTAAGGGTTTCCAGGATAAAGAATTTAAGGACTGGGCAAAGACCTTGAAATTATGAGAGCTGGGACAGATAAATACACCAAAAGACCAAAGAATAAGGTACCAAAGTAGAAGAGGCAAACGTGGAAGAAGAAGTTATAAGGAGAGTTTAACTCTAAGAAATAAAAATCAGAAGGAAAGCAGAAGCAAAAGAGAAAACACACACATCTAGGATATAGTTATTGTTTTGTAATAAACCTGTTTGGGAATAACTTGTTTTCTTATTTTCCACCCTCTCACCCTCCATCCCCATCCTCTTTACTGAAGATGATGTCTCACAAACATTATAAATTGACTTAATTCCATCTGAGAGGGGAAGTCTTTCCCCTAAGCATTGACTCGTAGTTCCCACTCCCTCCCTTGTGCTGGTGCTAGCTTCCATGGAATTCTGCCGTGCTATTTGACTGTAAATGGAACACAGCAGAAACAGCAGTAAGAACACTTATGTCCTCAAAGAGGTGGTAAGAGTAGGTCCCTTATCATATTTAATATGATAACATGTCCAGGTAATATACTCAGCTTCCCAATGAAGTCCATAGGCTAATCTCTAAAAGTGCACCAAAATGAGTTCATTTGTACATAAACTAAAACACTTTTCTATAGGGGATCCCTACCAGAAGCACCTTCAAGCCTTCATCGCAGTGTGATTTACTGCTGAACAAAAAAACTCCTTGTCCACTAACTTCTCGCAATTAACTTTCCTCTCCTAGCAGCCATTGAAAACAAGCCTACTGCAGACAATCAAATACTCACACTGGAAACCTGCCATTAGGAAAAATAAATCAATGCACTTTCAAGGGTTTGCAAACAAGCACCACGTGAATCCCTGTTCACCTTGCTCTTGAGTGCAGGCATGTGCTTTACAAACCAATCTGCTCAGCAGCTTGAGAAATTAGTACCTTACTTACTGATGGGCACCACACTTGTGGCAGCAGCCGCTTAGTGTCTGCCCAGAACACAGAAGTTCACCTCTGTCAGATTTGAAATGGAGAGAAGAGGAAGCATGCTAGCTATCCCCTGGAGCATAGACTTCTCATTAATATTCTCCTTTAATGGTAACAGTGATCAGAAAACAGAGGAAGCTAGCAGGAAGGTTGTGACATTATCTTCAATCTCTCTTTTGTGTCTCACGCTTGCAATAATGAAAGATCACACCACAAAATCAAATTCTTGCAAATAGCTTGATGCAAAAATGCTGAGCATAAGACAGCTCTGCAATTTTGTGACTATTCTTCCATTAATCTCTCTAAAACCATATGCATGCAGTTTATTTAAGTGTCACATATATGTTATCACCTCTTTGGTACTATCAAATGCCTGCCAACATACTGACTTCTGCCAATTGCTTTTAGTTTCTCTTTCCTTTTCCAGTGTTATATTTGAAGAGAGAGGAGAAAAAGAAAAGGAAAGGAAAAAAAAAAAAGGTGACTGACCTGAGTAGAAGAAAAATTATTCTAAATCCTTGAAACAGTTTCTCTGTTAAATTGACACAAATTTAATGATGTGTACTTGGCACATTCCTCTTGCCACGAATACAATAAACTTTTTTTTAAAAAAAAGCCTCACTCAAAGCAGGGAAATCTTTTAAAGATACAACACATACCTTGCTGAACAGTGGTCTGACAGCTGTTACAAAGCTATTTGTGGATTCAAGTGTTCAAACAACAACAAATACAACATAACTGTAAAGCCTTTTTCTTTTTTTAAATCTTCTTTTTCATAGAATGATGGCTGAATGGGGAGTCAAATCTGACCAACTCATTCTCACTCAAATAGTACTTTCCAGATAGTGCAGGCACACAGCAGAGGAGAAAGTCTACCAGATCCTGGTATAACTGTGCAGAGAAATAGACCAGAAGAGACAACAGTACTTTAGCTTGATCCAAGGGTATATGATGTTTTCTAGCTTCCGGAGTTCCTAAAATCCCATCGCCTTCTACAAATGTGGGGAGTTTTTTAAATATAAGGACATGCTGCACATTCACAGCACAGCATGACAAAGAGAGCTTGTAAATTTTAAAGAGATTGTTTATTTCGAAACTGACTATCAAGTGACAGCAAAATCTCAGCTCAAGAGGAAAATTGTACCTGATGGCCTCATCTAAGTCTGGAGCAAATCCTTATCTGAGAATCACAGAATCAGAAGCAGTGGCTAATGTGTATAGATTTAACTGCAACTAGGAAAAGCTTTCCCCAGTTCTCTGCCAGTGCACCTGCACACTAACATGCAGTGTCCTCCTGTTCCAATAGCAAGCATTATTTTTTGTTTGTTTTGACATATTGCCAGCCACTCACTCCATCACATACTGAAGCCATCTAGAGCATCAAAAGAAGAAAGCAACAAGTCTTATGTGTGAACATAGGAGCTCTGCTCTCTGTATATCAACATGGAAAACATGAGATCATATTCCAACACCACTTGGTAGGCTGGACACTGTGAGAATGCATGTCTGTGAGCCCAAACCTTAAAATCAAAGAGACTTCTACTAGGTAGAAAAAACAAAGAGCGGAAGGAAGGGTGGAGCACCACGTTACTCTTGATCTGCAATTCACTACCTCACAGCATTGCTGTCAGGAAGTTCAATGCACACAGCAGTGTTTCAGCAGCAGTTACACCTTTACATAACATAATAAGCTTTTTTTAAAATTAGTACCATGGTAAAATGGCATTAAAAAATAACTTTGTAGGACACTGTATACAATATGTTGGACCCAAACAGCAAGGATACAGAAGTACTTGTTTTTAGGAACACCAGTGGTCAGGTTATGTAATGACGACTGCGGAACTGCAGATACTTTTGGTGACCAAGACTGCTACAGAGTAATTAGGTAAGAGTTTTTCCTCTCCCCTCACCAAAATCTGTCTGAACTCTGCACCTAGTAAGTTTTTCCTGGCATATGGAGAATATAAGGAGAAAATATCAAAATGGTAAGTAAGAAACCAGTTCTCTCCCCTCGCCCCCCATCAGCAAATTGTTCATTAGAACAAATCCTCAGACAATGATACTCATAGCAAAGTTGCAAGCTACAGAGAAGGCAGGTACATTCTAGTGCACAGTGAGTTTCTACGAGATTACAAAGAGAGAGAAAAGAAAGTCAACTACCCCTATGCAACCTTTCCAGTATTAATAGATTGTGATTCAGGTTTGCCTCTAGACGAGTCAATTCACACACTCAGATCCACAGACTGCACTGACAGTATCTTTTACTAATACCCATTTCACATCATGTTCCTGTTTTAACCATATTAATCTTTATTTTCCCTGACTGGTGAGTTTTAAAAGCTGCTGCAGTACTTTTAACAGCTTTATGACGTGTGTTAATGGATATTTTGCTAACAGTACACAAGAGGGACTTCTACCAGCAAGCTGTCACCGCTGCTGTTCCTCCTCCTTATCTAGTTACTGGTCATCAGATTAGATCCCTACCACCTACTTAAACAGCTAAAAAAAGAAGGAAAAAAAAAAAAAGTGGGAATCAGGGAGAGAAAGCCTTCAAAGAAAGCAAAGTTGCGGCTCAAACTGGAAGAACTTTATGTAAATTTCAATGTATTTTCTTTCCTCTGTAATATTCTGCCTAAGCCACTCAATCAAGCAGGAATGACATGGAAAGAATGGGACTAATGCGAACAATGAATGATCCATAAATGTCTGTGAGGTTATATAACTGAAGATGAGATGGCATGCATGCGTGCATTTGGGGGAAAGGAGGAGAAACACACAAGGGGAAAGAGGAGGAAACAACATCCCCGGTCACAGATACAAGACTCAGCACAGTTCTTACTCAGTTTCCCCCTCTTTGCAAAAGACAAATATTTTAACCAAGGGCAATCAGGCAACTGAGGGATAAAAGCAAAAGAAAACCCATTTGCTTATGAATATACTTCAAAACATCCCTTGCTGAAATTGCACCATAACTGCAGTATCACGAAACACAGCTCATAGACAACCATGTTTATACTAAAGCAATTAACACACGGTACATTTCCTGCACCGTTATTATCATTGGCACTCTCGCTGTGTTTGTTACACACTTTGAGCCTTGGCAGGTTAAGGGATATTCTTATAAAGTTAACAACAAAACGTTGCTGATTTGAAATGTACTCACTGTTATTTTTCAGGAACTCCTATATTTACTTTACACCATTCTCAGGGGAGGGCTGAACAGTTGTATTAGTTCTGCAAGGAAAAGATATTCAAAATAAACTTTGCAAAGGCTTTGAGCCAAAAAAACTTTACGAATGTAACTTTTTAGACCCACTACCCTCTTGCTTTACAGGGCTTCACACTGTGGCTTTGCATAATCGCCACCCACATTTCAGAACAATCATTTCATCTGAAATTCATCAGCGGTTTGATCACTTGTGTGAGCATAAACTCAGGAAAAGGAGCACACGCAACCCCCTCCCACCCCCTAGGAAGCTTTCGATGCCGGGTCGAGGGGGCGGCATGCCCTCGGAGGCGGCGGCTGGGTACCAGCGCCGAGCTCGGAGCTGGCTGCCTGCGGGGATGCACTTGCTTCAAAGTTGAGGCTTCTCCTCCCGAGCGGCGCCCGCGGCGGTGCGGACACTTGCTGCGGCCGCAGTCTCCGCCCGGGCCTGACCCCGCGCATTAACCCACGCGGGTCCGGCCACGGCCGCTGCCCCGCACGCCGCCCCCCGTCCCCCCGCCACC